>CM073774.1:7576219-7623215 GCA_037158775.1 Hetaerina titia
AATATAAAGGATCAAAGGAGGAAAGGAAAATAGAAATGGAGGATATTCAGTGGTGAAGGAAAGGTCAATAAGATGAAAGCAGGGAAGCAGCGTGGGAACCAATGACACCCTCTGGAACCAGCAGCATAAGCAATAGGCCAGGAGGGACCAAATTTTATGCCACTGTGAGATACACACAAAGAAATCTCAAAGTATCGAGATCCGCAATATATTTTTCGTCAGAAATTTCGTTGTTCGTTAGTAATGAAATATATTTTTCGTTAAAATATGATTCCTTAAAAGAAAATTTCATTCTATTATTGAATAGAGATGGTATAAAAATATGATAGCAATGAAAAATATACTTTATTATTTCCTAATTAAAAATTAACCGCAAATGGAATTAGTGGGCTTTTTAACGTTACAACCGCATTCAGTTGAGAGGTTTTTTAATTTTATTACGAAGCTTCAAATGTCAATCGTTTAGTTTGCTTTAGCTGTATCCAAAACTCAGTAAGATTTGCAAGTTTTGCAGCGTATTGATTTCATACATTTCATATATGAGTACAGGGATTCAAAGGAATAGCTTAAAGAATCCAAATAAGACAAACAGCAGCTATTCTTAATCTGGGCTATCTTGATTTTCGAACAAGTTCCCAAAATTCTGTTGCTTAAGTTCAAGATTTCAAGTTGTTCAAATCTCTGGCCGAAATCTACCGTCATGTCTTTTTACTTATATTCATGCTCTTTGACGTTTTCATCTTTTATTGCAAGCCATCTGACATTTGCCCTCCGATAACGGTTGAATTTCACTAGGGCGAGGTTATTAGGAAAGGTTGCGTTTGAAAGGTTAATAATATCATGTATCTTAATATGAGCAAGAGCAAGCATGCAACTTTTTCAAATAAAAAAATGACAACAGGATATTGACATTCTCTTTTGGAGACAAGAATCTCATGTAGGCGTTAGGGATATTAAGACAAGACTCGTAAAAACTCTGACATGGAGCGTAGCTTACCAATATATATAATATACGAGGCGTGTTCATAAAGTAAGACCCGTTTGGTCACAAGAAAAAAAATATACTCATATGAAACACATTTTATTGGCACTTTTAGTTAGTTACAAACCTACTTCACTTATCTACATAATCGCCGTTCACTTCTAAGCATTTTTCGTACCGCTGCACCAGCTTCTTTAACCCCTCTGCATAGAAACTCGCCGCCTGAGGGTTGAACCAATCGACAACGCCATTCTTGAGTTCCTCTTTGGTTTCGAAACGTTATCCACCGAACCATTGTTTCAAGTGCAAGAAGAGGAAGTAGTCGCTGGGTGTAAGGTCAGGACTGTACGGTGGGTGGTTTAAAGAGTTCCCAACGACCCAAAAACTCTCGTCCACTGGACATTCTTTGCTCTTTGTGGTGGTCGGTGAGCATTTTCGGTACCCACCTTGCACGCAATGTGTGGTATTCGAGGTTTTCCGTAACAATAATTTAGACAGTAGTGCGTCCAAGTTGAGGAAATTGTTCAGCCAGGCCATTAATTGTCAATCGACGATCACATCGCAGTTTTTGTTCCATTTGCGAAACAATTTCATCGGTCAGAATACTGGGCCTACCTATAGCTACGCTCCATATCAGAGTTTTTACGAGTCTTGTCTAAGAGGGAAATCATAGTTTTAAAATAAGAACACAAAAACAAATAAGAAAAAATATTAATTTTTAAACAAAAGTTTTGTTTTATGGAATCAGTTGCCTGGAGGGTGGTTTGAGCTCATTCCATAAAATGGTATGAGTTTTAAGAATGAGTGCAGGAAATCAACTAGACAAAGGGCTGGGCAATAAACTTTATTGGTCAGTTATTGCTGCATAATTTTATTTATTAAAAATATTGCTAGGCACGTGGTGTGGATGGTGGGAGGAGTAGTACTGAGATGGTGAGAGAAGTCGTATTGTATAAGTGTGTGTGTGTGTGTGTGTGTGTGTGCCAAGAGGGTGCGTGATTTTGGACGGAGTGTGATGTTTGGCATTTATTTGCCGGTCGACAGATTCAGGTGATATGTAGAGGAAGTTCGTCATTGTGAGAAAACAAATGTGCACATTTCCACAGATTTTACGTAACGTACAACGCGTTTCGGCTCATCGAAACATCTTAAGCCGAAAGACAAGATTCATCCTGTTTGAAACCGGGGGGGGGGGGGAGAGTGAGGAGTAGGGCAGGCGGGTTTTCCGTATTTCCCTTCTTTGTCCCACCTTTTAAATTTACAATTGTTGAATGCATTTTGTCTCATACATGTTTTTCTTCTAGCATATTGTAAGCGTGCATCACTAGACCGTTACCACCGGGCCATTTTCCTAATTGCAGGGAAAGATAAATAATGATATCTTGGTTACATTACTAGCAGCATTAAATTGAAAAATTGCGAATGCTTCGTCATATTAGTTAGTAACATCATGCCCAGTGACCAGTTATCATCCTTGAGTCATAGAAATGGTTTAACCTTTTCTTCAATAAATGTTACAGAAGAATTGGCAGAATGTTGCAGAATTAGACAAAATTAAGGAAAACGGGAACTTAACAAGAAAATGAAGGAGTACTGGAACAGAAAAAACGTAGAAGAGGAAAAGAAAGTTTTTCCAAACGAGTCCATAGTTAACCAAATCAAATAAGGTGGTGCAGAAGTTCTGTGTTGCAGGTTGTATATGTACACTTGAGTTTGCTTGCAGTAGATGAAGCTCGCATATTTTGCATTATTCACTTTGCAATAGTTAGGTACATTGCTTGTGATAAACTACTGCGATTGTTAAGTTTTAACAACTGTTTTGAAAGCGTTACAATGGTTTTCTTTAACATTTCTTGGGAATATTACGCCATTTAATAAAATTCTAATAGGAAAAAGTACATACGCACATTCATATCAAATTATTCGCACACTTTCTTTTAATCAGCTGTAACTTGGTCACCTGATTAATCCAAAGAGCTGTTCAATGGGAAAAATTGGAATATGATGTCACGTTATAGACTTATTAAAAAAATTTGATTATCTTTTGATTCTCTTTATGATCGAAACGTATATATTTTCAATAATTCGCCATGATATAATTTTTTCCTTTTCATATGTAAGTTAAACTAAATTCAACCTTTCTTTATAGGTAAGTCAGTTGGGTGTGTCCGCCTCCCTCTTCACCGACTTCGCCTGCCCTCTGTGCGTTTGAGTGAGTATAACCAATCTCCTTTTGCCTCCTTCCGACGAGGTGCGCAATTTTCGTTGATCAACAACTGGGCCACTTAAGCAGTAATCTTGGCGGAATAAATGTTTCTACTAAAGTATGTAAAATTAGAGTACAACATTTTTCCCACAGATTACGAAAGACTTGGAAATGCATTTAGAATGGAGGCCATGTTGTTTGAACAATAAGCACTCAAGGTTTAGTGCCATAGAGACGAGGGATGGAAGTAAAAACTTAAAAACGGAGAAGGCTGAGCAAATAATACTATAAAGAGCACTACATTATTTAATGGCATTCAAATGCGGTCACGCGGAAAGAAAAGTTTTTGACAACAAAGCACACGAGGTTAGTGAAAGTGCATGCAATTGAGCAGAACTAATTATTCCCTAGACGCAGAAGGTGGCAAGTGGAATTTGTACCATCTATTACCCTTTAGCTGCTATCCCGTATTTTTCGTGAGAAGGAGTCCTTGAGTCTGCTAGTTGTGGCAATTATTCCCCGAATTTTATATGTATGATCTAAGCGTTGGAGCGTGAATAATTTGCGAGACCTCGGTACTGAAAAATACGGATCTGAATTTATTTAGTAAGTTTAACCTAGCATTGAGTCGTCTTTCTTCCAAGGATTCCCACACCAACTCCATAAGCATTTCAGTGACGCTTTTCGTTTTATCGTAAGAGTTTTTAATGAAACGGGCTACCCGGCGTTGGACCTTCTCAATTTCCCGAATGAGACTTTTTTCACTTGGATCCCATACGCTACATACATATTTTTAATGAGGCCTAACGTGGTAACAACCCTTAGAGTCACTTTTGCGTCTAATAAATCCTTTTTTTTCGGGTGCTTGCTCGCAGGTTTTATGTATGTACGTCCCCCGAGTCCTCCTGTAGTGTCGCGCTTCGTGTTTGAGACATTCACGTCCCAAATTTTAGCACCAAAGCCATCGATTATCGAGCGAAATTTGGCCTGATTATCGAGCACTGTATGGACAGGCAAATATACGCAAGGCGCGCTAACTCATGCGGCGAGCTAACGCTTAGTTCGCCTTTCGAATGTCAGAGCGGAGTTCGTGAATCTTCATCGCACGTCCGCGCATTAATTTGCTTGATCCTGTGAAGTAAATCCAATGCACGACCTCCAAACGGATAAGTGAAGGGCGGTCGAAACTCAATCGACGCACGGAGGATTGATTGAATATCTTGAAGGAACACTTGAGATAAAGGAAAAATTGGCAAAAATAAAGAAACGTAAGTGACGTTGATAACTCTATCATGTTAGTTCCATGAGTAAATATTTATGCAAATAAGCGAAATGTTTTACTATGCAACGTTAAACTAATTAATATAAATTATCAGATTAAATAACTAAACGATATACATTTTGTTTTGCTACATGCCGCGCTCTAAGTTGGTACCATTGCTCAATATGGATAATCTTTCTAAACAAACAAAAATAATTGTAAGGTGACTAACGTAGTATAGGCGACATATCAGCGCAGATATTTCCTTTCGACAGTGCCCTTCTATGTCTGCATGAGAATATTACAAAGATTATATATTAAAATGTTCATAGTAGTACTCTTCAAATATAGTAAATAGTTACAACTGCCGCAAGCAACGAAATATTTTAATTATACTGGTTGGTATGACGTTGCTTTATATGACTGAAAACTTTTACATTACATATAGACAGGCCACAAAGATAAGATAAGGGAGATAGATACAAATAATCATTCTTTTTCCGAACAATCTGGAATCATATTAGTAAGAAACCGAAGTAATTTTAGAAATATTAAAAACATTTAATTTGCAAGTCGGAACACAATTGAACACTGGACATCAGGTATTTTTGTAGGTGCATACGTATGCCAATTGGTAGTTGGTGTGTGGGTTATAAGTGTTTTTGCATGAATTTATATCATGTTTTGTTTGTGGACTGTATAAATTTGTAGGTTTTGCATGCTATTTTTTTCAGAAATCCGGGTGGTAGCCTAAAACCATCCGCCACAAGCCCTTGATGTAAATATAACAAAGTTATTAATTCTTCTCATTTTTCATGAATGTTTAGAAACATAAATTTCTGATAATTATTCGGTTCGTGGATAAACAATTCGTTACTTATACTTATTTTAATAAAATGGGACATTATACTGCTCTTTCCAATATTGGTTAATTCATCGTTTTGTCAACACGTTTGTATTTTCCATGGACATTCGCTGTACAGTGAATAGGAATATAAATTTTGATATATTTTCAACTTTATTAAGCATCTTGTAACATCGAAGTTGAAATCATTTTATGTAATAGGCAAATAATTTCCGTGGTTAGCAGTACTTGAAAGTACATACCCGAATATAATACAAACAGATTTTATAAACTCTGAAATTTGTCTAAAGAAAGCTCGCCCACACTCTACATCTGCAAATACATGGTTCCACGCAATCCGTCAGAAATGAATGCGACGGGGGTGTTAGGTCACCACCCGTAAAAGAGAATAAAACCACACGCAAAACCAATTAAATTCATACCAATCTACACTCAAGGAGACGAATTCAATATCCATGCGAAATTCTTTTTAACTTACACACGGGCAAAAACATGTTCTCAGCTAACATTCACCTGCGAATATACCTCATGTCTATGCAGCGTTTAACCTTGTCCTGAAATCTAATCTTTAATGTTCTCCCCCTGCCACACACCTTTTTGGTGGATCGTGGGTTATTTATCTCGATATCGACTTATAAGTTGAATGTCTTTACTATTTCCATAATGACTTTGGTTTCTTACTATTACGATTCCTGATTCCTCGGGGAACGAGTGAATATTTGTATCTATCTGAACTGGAATATGTGCCCCTTATCTTTTCTTTGTGGCTTGTTCTATCTAATTAGTGTGGGGCCATTGTTAATTCCTTTTGTGTCATCGTTAAACTCGTTTGTTCTGAACCATTCTAAAAGTGTAAGACTATCATTCTAATGCAGTACCTAAATGTATTGATGCTATCATATCAACTACTAAAACAAATGGTTTGGGAATAAAAACATTGTCCAATCAAACTACAAAGAGTGATAGTGTCAAACGGAAATTTGCCCTTTAAAACCGAGTGGTTTAGGCATACGTTGCGACTGAAAAACCCGTAGATATTTCAACAGCATTTCAAACCACTTACTTATGGCTGATAAATTCTCAATGAGATATACTTTGGTTAAATATATTTAATATTTGGTGAGCAGTATACACCTGTGATCAGAATCGATCCGTATAAAGTGAAAACAATTATCTCTGGACATGGTGGAAGGGCTTCTGAGGTCAAATATTGTAATCCCTAGAGTTGACCTAATGGGAGTAATAATAACTGCTTCTAATAATCTTCCTCATTCCGGTAAATATGTGGATTTTGTCACCGAAAAATTAAATAAATACAAAATTGCACGTGCCTTCGTATTTTACGAGGGCCGTTCACAGAGTAACTTAAAACAGTTAAAAACTTAACAGAGTTGCAATAAAAAATACACTGGAATAAAGGAAGAGAAGATTTCCCGTACATAGAGAAAATATATTATTTTAATCTCACAACTACATAGTTGTACTATTTTGAGACATATTCACCAAACAGATTTTAACATTCGTCATATCTCTTAACTAGTTTGGCAATTCCTTCAGCATGAAAATGCTGCCGCCTTAAATCGCAGCCAACCGATGACGCCATCTTGAAGTTCCTCGTCGAGACGAGCACAAAACAATCAGCAACCTAACTTTCCAGTCGTGTGTCTATGCCACAGAGTCGTTGAATTCTGTGAAAAACTTTTTAAAGATTTCTGATATAGTAAAACGCTTGTTTTCACGAAGTTTTCGACAATTTTCAGGTTTAGCAATTCATTGTTAACCACCACAGACGGGCGGCCACTTTTGTCATCATCATGGACATTTGTGTACACTCTTAAACGAAAGACAACACTGACGCACAACTCTCATTGTCGCTCATCACATTTGTCCTTACAGAGCACAAATTTTCCAAAGATGAATGTCGGCAGTTTTGAAGTTTTTTTATCATTAAAAACCTAATCACTAAACGAATTTCATATTTGGCGGCAATTTCTATTTTATTGTTCATGTTTACTCGCCTTTGTAAGTAAACGACATGCGGCGCCACCTACCAACCAGTGCAGTTTGGGGTGCATTGACCTATAACTGTGTGTGTCAATACAGCGACCATTCGGCTCCCTACACTACTTCTCACGCCACACGTTACGCGGACTTTCTGGACAGCCCTCGTTCATACCGTTTTGTGCCATGCTTACATCTGTTTATATAGCATATGTTTCAAAATCATAGTCACTTGCATTGTTTTACTCTCTTAGTTTCGGCACGCCATGTAATTATAGCTGTTCCTCTTATGTGAAAGCAAGATTGGTTTGGTGGCCAATGCCACCACTCGTGTTCATAGCAACGACACCCGTTATCGTTGCCGATAAAGAGAATGGCGTGATTCAGAAAAGGCTTTTTTTCCAGGAGATGCTGGAAGTAGCCACCCAAATGGATGAAGGGAGGCTGGGAGGCAATGGCATTGCTGCTCGATGCGTCCCTCGGGCCGATCCCCCTCGGGGTCCCTCCACTTCAACAATCGCGCGTGCAGTCGTTGTTGAAGCTGGAGACTCCTTAGAGACTCGCGGTTGTTATGGATGATTATTAATTGGAAGCTAGGTCTTTTTGTAGATAGGCCCTCGGGCCTCCTTCGGACACAAAGGGAGTTGTATGGCATCCCACACTGCATTAGAATGTTTTACCAACCGTGCAGAATATGAGATATAAAGTCGCGAACTGGCAGTTTCAAACTCTATTCCATCCCTCGCACTATTTTCTACTGCTGCAAAATTATAGGAATTTTGATTTTAAAACCCCTAAATTCCGTGTTCCATTTCTCTACCGAATACTCAACATTTTATGTTTTTGTTGTGTTCATTTTTATTTGCGTTTCTCGTTTGGTTTTATTTTCTATTTTGAATCTGTATAAATCATGTTTAGATTCCGAATTTAATCATATGTTGTATGCAATGTTACAAATAGAAGAGATTATTCACACTCTTGTGGTGTCGTAAATATTAAAGACTGAAGTCTTCGCGGGTGCTCCTATGGGAGTCTGGCAAAAAGCTGCCCACCATTCGGGGTCAGCAATGGAATCGCTTGCTGTTAAATGACTTGCAGCTGCTGGAAGATTCCAGAATGGAAAAATGTTTTCAATCATAACGAAGGAAAAATTATTTCAGAGGATTATCATGGGCTATGTCATGTTCGAGGTCGCATGTCGGTGTGACGGACCGAGCAAGAAAGCACTGCTGCCTTCATAAGACCTAACACGGCGCCAAATGCATTCATTCTCTGAAGCCCTTCGTAACGACACACCATTCTTCAACACAACATAATTCCTGTCTCTTTTCATCCTTTTCAACATGTCTATAATTTTTGTGACTGTGGCATACGCAACCAACATTCTCGTCTCTTCCATGTGACCAGGGTGGCCTAAAAATGTATTCCAATATCCCAATGTCAATTTTGCGCGGTGCACATCCATAAATTTTATTTCAATGCCATCCACTTACTTAAACGTCACGTAACGAAGGCATATATCCTGACCCCTTGTCATCTTAGCCTCTCGCAGGGTTCGGCTCGTAGATTCCAATGTTTAACTCTCCTGTCGGCCCATTCTCAAGCCACAAGCGAGGCATTAGGATAGGTTTGTAAATTTTCCTTCTTGGAAAATAACGTTGTCTTGTACTCTCGACAAATGCCGATCTATATGCGAAATATTCGGGAACAGTTCGCGTCCGTATTACCTCGTACCCTCTGTAGCCGTGGTCAAGGGCGGTTCCCTTCCTCCTGTGCCCTCCATGTCGCAGGAAAGGGCGGGCTTTCGTCGACCCAGATTAGAGATCGGATCGCCTCCGAGGGGCCATCCAGAGGATCGGCCGCCACTCGCATTCAGGCCCGAGATCCGAGGGAAGTTTAGGGAGCGGTCGAAAGGGATGATGGCACGTGGGGGGCAAGCCGATCGGGCGCCGGGGGCCGTCGTCGCCGCCGGGGGAGGGGGGCGAGGGAGTCATAAACCGCCCCACGGGCTGCCTCCGCCCGGGGCGATCGACCTTGAGAAGCGAGGGCTGCTACGAACGCCTCTCGCCTCGCTCCTCCTCGCCTAAGGCCGCCATCGAGATACGTAAGCAGACCCACGCATTTATCCTTTAATTAAACAATATAGGACAAAATATGGCGTTTTTATTCAATTAGTAAATACTATTTCTATCTTCGATTCAGGAGAGGAGTCGTAGAGGTATCTGCAACAAGTCACTAGACTCGGCAGCCCCAGAATTATTATCCTCCCCTATTAATATCCTTTATTTGATGATGACCTCGCATGTGTAAAGTATTAGTTGAAACTTAAGAGATACTTATTTATTTATTTTCGTTATGGCCCGAAAACAGCACTTTTTGGCCTTTACATCGGACAACAATGACAACACAAGAGTAACAACAATACGAACACCCAACCCTAGGCGGAAAAAATCCCACCCTAGCGGGAATCGAACCCGAGACCCTTAGATTGGCAGATGAGGACGTTAAATATAAATAAGAAATTGCGTGCAAACTTTTTAACACCGGTTATTTTATTTATTTAGTAATTATTAGCATCCTCATCAGTTTCTCTTCAGAATACATATGAAGTGAGTAGTACTAAGAGTGAAATCATCCCCACACGCATACACCAACAGTGATTGCTCTTGCGGAAATATTTATCAAAAAGAATTAATTTAACGTCTTACATGGGTTGTGATTGAGATTATACCTGAAGTCCCTTCTTCCACCTAACATGGATACTGATGATTGTTTATTATTATTGATTGCACACATCTATTCATTATTAATTGCATGCCCATCTACATTTACTTAACACCCCGCAAGCCGCCGCAAGGGTGTGTGGCGGGGGGTGTTAGGGCACCACCCCTAATTAAGAAAAAAACGCATGCAAAAGCCACAAATTTATACAATCCACAAACTAAGCATGGTATAAATTCATGCAAAAACCCTTACACCCAACACACATGCAAACACGTGGGTCACACTACATTGCATTAGATTCACAGAAACACTGTCGGCAAGACGAAATCCTTCGTTTACTGTGATCGATTGTTGCAATGGTTGAAAAGAGTCGTTTCTCTGAGTCATGAAGCTCAATATCCATAAAAACTTATTTTTTCCCGATTCACCCTCTCAATGCTAGTCTTAGACAAGCTAATGTGCTTTGAGTCTTACCGTTTGCGGCCTCAAAGGAAACTTTGATACAATCCGTCCCTAACTTACTGGAAAGACGCATCCTAGAACAGCGAGCCTATACTTATTTTCACTCCGGATGGGAACTATAGATATAACGCACAATTTATTTTGATATAGCAATCTTCAATTCCTTAATTTCTCACAATGTTCCTTCTTTCTGAAGTGAATGATCCAATCCCTCTTGTCCTAACAAGATTTCCTTATGTCATCCCTTCCACGCGACTTCCCTTGGACTGCAGCCTCGCCTTTAAATTGAATTTTCTCAAATCCGTCCTTTCCTCGCTATCTCTCTTTTTCCCCAACGCCTTCCCTCCCCTCTCTCTCGCTCGCTTTCCATTCCCTCTCGTCCGCGAACTTTCCACTACTTCTGCATTTCTCTTCCCTCTCCCAAATCGCTTTATCCATTCGTTCCAAACACACTTCTGAAGAACCTCAATCCTACTTAACCATTCTCCTTCCTTGGCGCCAAAGTTTGGAGGGAGCTTCACTCCACATTCCGTTTTGCATGAGACTTTGAAATTAGTATCGCGTATCGTTTGATCTCTTTATTCTCACTCTTTGACTCTCCCAGTGAGCAGTACACGCTATAGGTTGAGGAATATATTATAGAGGAACATTTTGCATTCAAATCCGAATAGCTTCTTCTACACAGCGGCCATGCTCACGCAGCAATCACTTGATACGTGTTGCTTTCTGCCATCGCACGTCGTTGCGTTGTCTTCTCGATTGGAATATCACTACTCCTTTTCAAGTGAAAAGGAGAAATTGCAAGATCTTTTCATTTGTCCCTTCTCCACAAAAAGGAATTCGAATGAAAGACCATATCATCGAGAGACGCTTATGTATGAGTTCTGCATGATTCTATGCTTAAAATTATTTGATGTCATGGCCCTATTTTTCTCCATCTCTGCGCTTGCCAAATGTAACTATTGTCAACCTATCTGCGTGCACCTCCTTTAAAAGAGTCTATCTTTTTGGAAAGATGCATTTGAGGACGCTCGGAGCAAACAATTAATCCAAGTTTGTTCAAATATTTCGGCAAGATTAATGGGTAAGACCCTGCATTATCGGGCATTTACGTGCCCAGATTCAAGGCCCGGAGACCTCCATTCAGTCTCCGTGGCTTTTGGGTCCTATTTAATTAAGGGTAGTATCACATGTGGGGGAGAAAAACCTGCGCCCCCCCCACCCCACTCCCTTGCAGCGCGACTTTCATACACTTTCCACGGGGTTCAGTACTCCGACTGATCATCATTTATCTCTACATCTACATCTACACAGTTCACCAAGCCGTCCCAAGGACGTGTGGCAGGGGCTGGTAAGTCAAAAGCCATTCTACATATACATGGTCCCTATTTCTTCATGCACCTGGCACCCCGCGATCCACCAAAAACTGGGTGGAAAGGGGGCGACCGAACACCAATTATGCAACATGCCTACACATAGTATTACGAGTATTACGTGGTTAGCGGCTGTTCCTTTGCGTACAAAAAGAGGACAAGCAAACACGCTAAAAGAGGGCAGGCATACATACAATTAAGACACTTATTACTGGTATTCTACGCATTCCGGATGGACAATTGACAAATACAATAGATTTTGTATGCATTCATCTACACCCCACCCGGCACAAGGGCGCATGGCGTTAGGACGCTAGACTTGGAGAGTTTTTTGTGGGAATTTTATCTTGTGCATACCCCTATTTTATACAGCGTGTACGTATTACTTTCTTAGGTGTTCCCCCTTTTACTGTCGCGAATAGTGGAATAGTGTAGGGAAAAACGAATGCTTGAATCTATCTGTTCAAGAATACCACTTTCTGAGTTTGTGACTATTGTCGGTCTTACTAATATAATTAGGGGGCCTAATTATATCTCCAATTTCGGTTACAAAACCACAAGCTTTATATCTTGGTAATGAGTTTAATCTAGCCCTGAGTCTTCGCATATCTATAGATTCCCACCCCAGATTTTGTTTTAAATGTGTTACGCTCTTTGTCCTTTGGTACGAGGTATTCACGAACATTGGCGGCCTTTCGTTTTAAATGAATATACTTTCTAACTTCCACACAATTTCTATTCCTACTACCGGTTTCAACGCTTCGGCGTCGAAGCGACGCCGAAGCGTTGAAACCGGTAGTACGAATAAAAATTGTGTGGAAGTTGCACAGTATATTCATTTAAAACGAACAGGAACATCCACAAAGTTGAGCCTGAGACCATAGAATTCATAGCAAGCTTTCTCTGTACCCTATTCAATTCTGTAATTATTGTTTTTCCGAAATGGATCCCGCATCGCCGCATACTCTATGTGAGGTCTAACTTCAGATAAATAGCACGTTTCCTTCACTTTTTCGTCGCTACACCTACCGACTATATGCTACACCTACCGGCAGCTTTTTTAGCGCCCCTCCACATATGTTTTCCCCAAGATCCGATGCAATGGTGACCCCCCAAATATTTTACTTCATCCACGACGCTCATGCGGACACTTCCGAGTGTGTAAGTTGGTAAAGTTTGGTTGTTTTTTCTATTGCTTACGAAATATATAACAGGACATTCGTATTTAAGTTCAACCCCAATTCTTCACATTATTTTTTAATGTTATTTAAGTCAGTTTGCAGTGATCTATTTATCTAAATGTAGTGGTCTATCACATCTGAAGTAGAATCGGGTGGCCTGTAAAATGAGCATACAGCTTATACAACCACGTAACTTGTATGCGTATTTTTTATTGTTATTTCTCTGTTGTGCACCAAACGCTCTTAATCTGGTCATCAAATTTTCGCGCATAGCTTTTAAAGTATTTCAATGGCGATGATTACTCCTCCCCAGTTTCCGTTACCCCTTTCTCGTCTGTATTTACTGTAACCTAAAGGTTACGCTTCACCGGCAGCAACATCCTCCGCAGGCCATCTTTCCGTTCCCAAAACTTTGTCCGCTCTAGATTTTAAAAATATGGTCGACTTTAGTGTTTTCTTAATACTAAAAAAGCTTAGCATTGTTATGTTGATACGTTTATCAATATGTGCTGCCTTAATTTTTGGTTTAAATTGTTCACTGAGTGAGTTGTATGTCGTTTTAAGCCAAGTGTTTATGTTTTCTGTTATTTTTGGAATCTGGTAGTCATAGCCTGATCTCAAATGGCAAGAAGCGCTGGATTCAAATGTATTTCTCTCGATACATGACCTACCCTCTTACCACTAAATACATCTACATAATACCCCGCGAGCTACCGCAGGGGCGTGTGGCGGGGAGTGTTAGGTCACCACCCGTAATATACAATAAAACCACATGCTAAAGGAACGTATTTATACATACCTACACCCGGAGATGCGTATATATCCATGCGAAAACCTTTTCAATTTACACGCAGGCAAATACATATGCATAACTAACATACACATGCACCTACAAATGTAGTCAAAATCTATCCAGTAACATGCCATATTAGAATTGAAAAGTAAGAGGGCGAAATTCCACCATCACATGGACATGCAACTCATAGTCTCAGCCCCCAAAATCACTGGCAGGGAATGTAACTCACCGCAGCAGGGAGGCAGTGGGAGCAGCCTCCCCCCGCCCCCAACCGATAGAGACGAGGGATATATAGATAGTAGATAGATAGATAAGGCTATTCATTTGGGCGAAATTGAAACTTAGTAGTCCCTTCTTCCAATTAACCCATCGTCGTATACATATTATTTTATGCATAAAATTTATAATTACATGCATACATACACATAAATACATATTGACAGGCACACATCCATTTGCACAGATTTGCATTCGAGAAAAAAAAATATTTATACTCGAACATATATGCATTGAGGATACACCTAAATATATTCACATGCTCAAAGTAAACGACAGCGAAGAAAGAGAACAATAAAATAAGGAAAGTAAAAGCAAAGAATGAGGTTTGTGGGAAAAGCAAGGAAGAGCGAGGCATTGCTCATCTAGTGAAAACCCACGTCGGAAAACACTCACGAAGAGAAGGGGGGCGTGAAAAACCTACGAAAACCATATTAATTAGAGGAAAGATACATACGCAAGAGTAGTAATTAGAAACATAACATTAAATGAAAATAATAATGCAAAATATTACCGCTTGAGATGACAAAAGAAAAAGTAGAAACAGTGATCTGTGTAGAGGCTTATTGATATGAGGGAAGGGTACACCGGTTAAGTTGTGTAGCTAAGGAAAATGAACTTGTGAAGTGCTCTCTTAAATGTTGTTGTGGATAGAGAGTTTTTTATGTGTTATCTGGGAGAGAGTTCCAGAGACGGCGTGCTGTAACATGAAAAGATATGATAGATGATGTGCAATGGTGTGGAACAAGAAGTTTATTATTACCCCTAGTATTCCTGTAGTGGATTGAACCGATGGGGAGGAAATGTTTGTATAAATATTTAGGTGTTTGGTTTGAAAATACCCTGTAGAATATTGATAGAATATGTAAATGCCGGCGACCTTCTGACTTTAACCAGGATATTCTTGTAAATGAGTCAGAAATATGATCGTGTTTTCTAAGATCACATATGAGCCGCACACCTGTGTGTATGTATGTATGTGTCCTCTGGAATTAAGTTTTCAGTTCGCCTGAAAGGTCTTGGTACTACATCACAGTAATACAAATGGGGTATGAGAAGAGAGGATACCAGAAGCATCTTTAAGGAGGGGGGAGCAATGTGCTTTAACCTTTTCAGTGAATGCAGGGATGAGTTTATTTTTCTGCAGATAGCAATTGCATGATCAGTCCAAGATAACGTTTCATTAATGGTTACGCCTAAATTATTTACTGTCCTTAGGTATGGTATAATACATCCTTGCAATGTTTGAGGTGGAAGTTTATCAATATTTGATTTAGAATGTAGTTAGTGGTATCCGATTGTAATGGAAAGAGATGAATGGATGGAAAGTGAAGCTGGAAAGTAAACAAAGGTGGAAGAGCAATACTGTAACGAGCACCACATTAATTAAAAGGCATTCTAATGCGGTCATGAGAGAAGGGTTTTGACATCGAAACACACGAGATTAGAGAAAGTGCATTGCAATTAAGTAGAACTAATTATTCCCTAGACGCTGAGAGTGACAAGTGGGATTTTCGCTATCTATAAGCCTAAATTTGCTATCCTGTATTGTCCGTGGAAAGAAAAAGTCATCAATTATCGGACAATGCCATCAACTCCGAGTGGTTGCTGTGCTTTATTTATCGCAACAGATGTCCAGTTGGTGTGGCTGCGAGCAACACAAGAGGGAGCGTAGGTCAAGTCGCAAAAATAAGCATTAAATATTGCTAGTCATTAAGGTGGAGGTACCATCACGCATTCCTTGACAGTGGCTGAATTGATCCAGTTGTCTCATTACAAGAAGAGACACAGGGATCAATCTTCCGCCCCGGTCACTTGATAGCCCGCCGAGGCGGGTTTGTTGGAAGAATAAAGGGTGATGAAGGAAGAGACTGTCTTTTTATATGGCCTGAACTACTTTGAACTTCTTAACAAACTTCCGCCGGAAAACTACGCCCAGCTCCTCCCCCTCCCGTCCTCCGTCCACCCCCACGGAGGACATCCGTCTGTCGCCCCTCGAAGTGAAGTTTGCCAAGCATCGCCGTCAGTCCGACCCAGCAGGCCTCGCCTCGGTTGCATAGATAGAGAAATATTTCGCTGGTAGGCTTTGCCAGGAGGGTTGGGATGCCTTTAATTGCATCGCGATCGACGCTCTAGAGTCCACCATGAAGAAATGGTAAACAAACGTTACTGCCAATTGTCAGTGACTCAACAGATATACTGCCATATTCAAATTATTATTCTATTTATTCTACTTTTATGGGTAGGTGTTCAGTGGAAAAAAGAGAAAACTGTGTGTTAAACTCATTTATTTGCCTCTCCCGAAAAACATAGCTTGAAATTCGACACTCCAGAACAACCCATTACAATTTCGCACACTTCCTTTCAACATTTCGTCCAAAATGCCTAACCGATTTCTATTTATGTCGCATTAGAGAAGGCACCGGAAATGACCTCATTCGGTTAATTATCTCAATAATACGTTTGGCGGGGGGTGTTAGCTGTTTTCAGTGCCCGTCTTCCGTGTTTAATGCCTCCTCTCTAAGGCGGCTGTAAAGGCATCTGACCACTTGGAAGTCCATTTGAATTTTGTGGTCATGTTAAAAACACTATGAAGAAAGGCAACGGGAAAACGCCTCATGTAAATATGGAAAACAGCCCGCTAAACAATGACTGACACGCCTCAATATGTCCTCGAAGAAAGGACTCGGCCCAGACGACCGTATGTCGTGCCCCGCAGTGAGAGATGCAGAGCGTTCGCGGTCGTCATCTCACAAAGTCCTTGCAAAGTGAAATCCACAGCAGCAGCACATGAGAGTAAGACTATGGACAAGCGAATGAGGAGACGAAATTTGAATGTTAGGATGATGTTGGTGCGGGAATATCCATGAATGTGAAGCAAGAGATTGAAAAAGGAAATATTAGATTTCTGTATAAAAGGTATCGGGAAAATGTTAATGCAATGCAAAATGTAAATAATGTAAATGAATTAGCACTAGTAGACAAAGAAAAAAACAAAAGCACACAGGAAAGAGAAACTCACTGAATACCGAATTTTCGGTGGTCTCACTACCTTTCTCAAGAAGAGGAAGGAACGGAACTGAGGCAAAGGAGGTCCCGGAAGCACTGGATGGAAGGAGTAGGTGGGGAAAGGTTAGCGAGGGGAGGGGTTTGGAGGGGAAGACTTAGACACGGGATATTTTAAAAGGGTGGGGATGATATGGAAGTTGTTGGGGGCGGAGTTATGTGTATAAAGGGGTAATTTATGTCTGATATTAATACCTGGACGATTCCAGGAATCCAGGAGCCAGATGAACGCCTTTTCAATTGCTTTGAGTTTCAGTGAAGGGTCTGAGGGTGGGAGGGATGCTAAGATGGATGCACTATAGCATTTGTCAAAGGAAGTGTTGTGTTCTGAGGCGTGTTTTGGGATTGGGAGCATACCAATCGGGGAAGAATTCTTATTTGAGGCTCGATGGTTCTATTATTAAGGGGTTTGGTACACTGTCCAATATAAAAGGCAGGGCAAAGTTGCCACTTCAGAAGGCTGACCTTAGGGAATAGGAAAAAGTGCGCTTTAGCAAAATTCAAAGAGTAGGTAGACTGATGGATCACCGAAGTGCTATTTTTGGCCAAAAAATCCTAAAACATCAATGATGTGCGCCGAGGTGCGTTTTCATGATGAAAGCACTAAGATTTGTTATTCCACATTTGTGGACACTTCCTTCCAAAACTTCGGTCAAAATGGTGGAACGCGATCCTACACTAATGTCACCTCCATTGACCATCTCCCTGACAGTTAACCTACAGTTTGCACACACCAAATCATTTACACTGACGACGTGGGCGTTATTTGTTGACGTCCACTTCTCGGTTTTTTATCGGTCGAGGTTGGCCAGACTGGAAGCGGTCGTACCAAAGAAAGCACTGTGCCCAACTCAAGAATTCATTGCCGAATGCATCTTGATTCATTGCATAAGTCAGGGTTGTATTTTTCCCCAGGTTAAAGCAAAGTTCAATGCATACTCACTTCTTCTTTAACACCTTAATCCTAACCGACGCAAGAATTATGCAGGAGGCATTTCCCACCTCAAGACAAGAATCCCTCTTGTGCGGAAACAAGATGAGAAAGGGCCATAAAAGAGACGATGTTTTCTTTGTTACAGACGCCGCTATGTGGCAACACTGTACTGATTTTGATCCGTCAAGCAGTTCGCGCCAAAAAAGACCAATCTCATCTTTTTTTCTACAGACCGTGTTTATATTGCCTATTCTGCCAAATATTTGCGATTGAGAGTAACCTTTTAACTTTCTTGTCTTCCATCGTTATTAAGTTAGCAATTCCGCGTTCCAAAATTTGTTCATGGTATACAATTTGTGCGAAGATGCCATCCCGTTTGAAATGTGAATATTATAAACTCGATGGTTTCAGGCTTCACTTTGTGGAAATCCATTCTAATAAATCAAAAGAGAGATGGTACTTTTTTCCACACTTTATTGCTTAAAGTCGACCGGTTTCGTCGCATAGGCGACATCATCAGGTGTTCACCTGATGATGTCGCCTATGCGACGAAACCGGTCGACTTTAAGCAATAAAGTGTGGAAAAAAGTACCATCTCTCTTTTGATTTATTAAATGTGAATATTGCTAAAACTCTGGTACTTTTCCGAAGAAATGCTCTCGTGCTTTCCTACGGGTGAAGCTTTCCACCTCTACCGACGCTGAGGTTCCATTCCAACGATTTACAGCCCTGGTTTCACGTGTATATCATGGTGAGGTCTGCAGCCGACAAGGAGGGCTAGCCAGTCGAAGTATAAAACCTCAAGAAGGTCACCACATCCTTCTTGTCAGAGTAGTTGGTCTTCTTACTGCTGGCCTTCATACAGAATGGCAACAGCGTTCTTTAGCATCTATTATTATTGGTTCTGAAAGTATTCTTCAAGACACGTGAAAGCCGTGCACATGAAATGGACGAAAAACCTATCGCCATAGTCCCCTTACCATGTCCCAGAAATCCTGAAAAATCTCCATAATAAGTCAGTGATTAAATACTTTAACCGTTAGCAGAAATGTTTACTTGTATTCGAGGGGTTTGGGCGAAGATTTTCCAGATAGTAGTTACAGGAGGAGAGGAATGGTGTTAGGCGAAAAGTCTTACAGAAGGCTGGTTTAAACTTTGGAATGGGGTGTGATATTGTACGTCACGGAAGCATGGTCATTGAAGCAAGCTGATAGGAGTAAATTTGAGGCTTTTGAGATGAGAGTGCGGAGAAGGATGGAAAAAGTTAAGTGGACAGAAAGGGGAACAAATAAAGAAGTGATACAGGTATGTTGGGGGAGGAGGGCTGATTGTTGTAGAAATCCAAAGAGGCAGGAAAAATGGATTCAGAGCTTTTGATTGGCCCTGGGATGATGAAGATTGTGTTAGGGGGGAGAATATTAGGCAAAATAAGAATAGTATAGGGATGTTGGAAGGGATGAATGGAGGAAGGAAGTATTCGGACATGAAGAGGAACTTTGTTATAGAGTGGATTGCAACAATTTGAGGGTGTCAAAATCATTCGCCTGTTCTAGGCGAATCATAAATACAACACACTCTTAAATTGTTGCATCGATATGCGTGTTAGCGGATGACTCCGTTAAAAGTTACTATTGCGGCATCTCCCGCAGTTTCTTGGAATAGATTAGGATAATGGGTTGTGTTAGCAAAAGTAAGGAAATGAATCATTGTGCGATTTTACAGGCTATTATTCTGACCCCTATCATGACCAGTATAGCATTAGTATAATAAGATCCATTAGTGCTGAGTAAATCTCCAATATTTTCTCACGTACATAAATGGAAACTCATGGTGTCAATTAGGCCTGGGGTTAGTCCTACGACTCCCAAATTCACGAACGGAGTTGAGGCTGGCTTAAAGAACCGAGCGATTTCGATGCGTCGACATGGACGTCGCATCTCTCCTCAAACACCTTACCACCGCACTTGCCGCCTCCGCTAGGGGACGCACCGTGCGGGAACCTGAGTCGCCAACCCGTCCCCCATCTCCATTCACTTATTTAACGAAAATACGAAGCAAGGGTGGAAATGTTTTTTGTGGGACCTGGCACAATAGGAATTTGGGTAATGTACACGAGGGAAGAGAAAGCGGACCAATGCTGTTGGGAAGTGAATTCCTTGGAGAGGAATAAGTGCAGTTGGACGATCTGGAAATGGAGCGATGAGAGCCTTGCTCGGAGTGTTCCTTTGACTTCGATAGAAGAATCGGCTAAGATCAGTCAGAAATGGATTCAGAATATTAAAAATGCATTTCCACTTTGCTATTAGCCTCTGATGTGAGGTTTGCATAAAAAGTATGGAAACCATGTTTTCCAGGCGTGTGCGTAGAGTGCTGAATTCGGACCCTCGGTCAGGTGTGTGCATGATGGCAGATCATAGTGGCATTGATGAGATGACAGTCCACACACCATTATCACTGAAACTTTGCCGAAGCGAAAGCTCTAAGCCAAACTCGTCCCGAAGGTCTTTGAAGGGACGACCAAGAGCAGAGTGAAGTGTCTGGTTGAAAAGACCTTCCGCGACGGCATCGCGACGATTCCCCAACCCCCTTACAGTCTCGACTTGGTACCAGCTGACTATATCCTATTCCTTATAAAAATAATATCCTCCTTCAAAGGACAGACTCGTCAAAGAAGCTTGCCCGCGTACCCGTAAGGACCTTCCGCCCATCAGGGTGCCTTCGAGTCGTAGAAAAGCCACTGGCAAAAGTGTGTCGACGCTCAGGGCTCATGTATTTTGAAGAATTTTGAAAGGCATTGTGGCAATATCTGAAGTAAATCTACTTTACCCGATACATTTTACAAACCATGCCCATCGACTCCCAATATTCTCTCGAATCGGCTGCTGTTTCCTTTCGCGGGCGTGAAACTGATTATCATCTCTTGCCCAAAATTCCATTTATTTACATGAAATACTGTCACTTGGTTTCCTGAACCGTCTTCTATATCCATCGCTTATATGATGAGAAAGCAATCTACATTTGAGGAAAAACAGTAGAAAATAAAAAAATAAAGGTACATACACCATTCCATCCCAGTACTTAAAATAATTTTTTTGTCGATCTTGTCGATAAAGAAATTATTCTGGGGCATTAGGAGAAATTTTTCTTTTAAAATTTTGCGTCAATATTCTTTTCCCTGTCTTTCTTTGCCCCATACGTGTTCCCTTTATAAATCTCTCCCTGGCCACTTACGTACCCTTTGGCGGTTATTGAGGAAGCCACGGAGAGCGAGTGCCCTCGGCACAAATACGCTATCGATCTCCATGCTCTTCTGACGGCGGAGGCATCGATTCCTCCGGCGGCATGGTAACCGGGTTATCTCTCCTCAAGTGCTTGTAGTCTTCAACCTCCGTCCACAGATCCGCTTTGTCCATTTTAATGCATTTTTTTACCGAGACTGCTCTTGCCTCCAGTCATTAAAAGTATAATGTAGGAAGGGAATTGTCTTCCAAGAAAATATTGTCAAATTTGAGGGAAGATGTAGCGAAGGAAGAGTGCATCACCTCATGAATTCAGTAGATACTTGTCGACTAAGCATAAGTTTATCCAACACCTTCCAGGCGTCATTTTGATAGTTCCCTTAGTGGTACTAAAGGCGTGAATTTTTAGTTATTTTACTTGTCTTGGTGCAGTGTGTTTCCTGATCACTCCATAGGATTGGCAATGTGTATTTCGATTAAATACCCTTGGGAATTGTTCGCGGTAAACTTTGATCGACATGATATGTTGGGTTGGTTGTCTATTTTTGTCGAAATTCCTCTCACCGTACGGACTGTAATTGGAAGAGAATATGGATGATAAATAATAAACGCGAAAAAAGGTTGTAATTTTTAAAGTCATTACTATCATACAAAATACACCCCAGAGATTAATCCCAGAAAGACTTCTGCTCAGGATTAAAATTATTTTTAAAGTAAAGTAAAGATGCATAATGTATCTCTTCTTCACATAAGTATATTTTTTGGACGGGTGTTCACGTGCAAATCCAAGATTTTCAGCTATGAGTCTAGGGTCGAATCGGTTGCGCTAGATCCTGAGTTTCACAGGCCTCTTGCTTCGGATTCGTCGCTTAAATCCTGCCAATCTCGAAGCTGAATAACCTGAGTTTTAATAGATGACGGAACATAGTCAGCAAAAGGAATTGAAAATAATTTTGCACTGTACTGCGGGTACGGTCATTTACGCAGCATTGAGCAAATGATTTATGACCTCAAGTCTTATATAAATCTCATACAAGTGTGTATACCCAAATCTTGATGCATACATTAACAGCTGGTAAATAAATAAGTGATCTATCTTTCCATTACAACTCTGATTGTTTGCAAAGTTTTCATTAATTGCTGCCTAGTGTACTCGTTTGAACGCCTTCTCAAAATCCACGAGGCATCAAAAATTCATCGTGGTTACACTCAATATTACTTTTTCATAGCGACGTAAATGTCGCTATTGCATCTGTCGAACCCCTACAATATCTAAATTCAAACTCATCTACACCTAAGTTCTCTGGTGCTTTCTTTCCAAAACTTTTAATAATTATCAAAACTCCGTATGTAAAATCAAATTTAGTCTGTGGGAATTACCAAGATATTTTTTTCGATCTGCCATATGAGAAGGTAAAAAGTTGTCTATCCTTCAATTCGAAGCGAATAGAATTTATTTGTTTCTAGCACCGCATAGAGCAGGGCATGAGCTTCCCAACTGGTACCGTTGCGACGAGTTCTCGCCGCCAGCTGACCTGGTCAGAACGCCGCAAACGCCGCCGTGCCTCGACGGAATGAATGTCTTCCACCGAAACTGATGCAAAGACGTATTTGGGCTTCGATCTCCTTCTCAAATCCCCATCGCTCCCTTTCATTCCGCCCAGGGGAAATATTCCCTGCAAAGAGGAACGGAAAGGATGCATTGCACTGGAAATCGAATGGCTCGAGCAGGTTTCGGTCGCCGTTTGATGCCGCGTGAGGGTCGTCTGGCTATTATTGTGTGGCTCGCCACGTCGCTTGCTTGGAAATTGACCGACCCGGGGACGACGTTCCTTTAGCCTGCTCCGCTCAAATGGCTCCTCTCTCTCGTCAAAATTGAAGCAGAATATGAGAAGGGGCCCTGGAATTTGCTCTAGCTGCCGGCACCATAGGCGAACAAGGTTGGTGGTGGTCGGTGTTACCACACCAAAACCGACGCGAAGGGCACAGCGAGAGACTTTGCAAAAACTTGGTCACTCTTCCAAGGGTGTGTGTGTATTCTGATGAAGATGACTTCAAATGGATGCTCCGAAAAGGTCCTCGGGGAAAACCCGCTGTCTCGTGCGGAATAGTCGTTGCTAACATCTGCCAAAGGGCTGGGGAATGAAAGTAATGAGAGATCAGGAGGATATTCGTGAATAAGAGGGTTTGGTATGTTTCCACAATGTGAACCTATCACGAGTACTCATGGTAAAGTGCAAGTTATCCAGAGAGGAGAAACGGAGATGTGTTTTCGTATCATTATCAATGTACATTCAAATCTTCAGTGGCTGGAATCTAGGGAAGCCTACACAGCGTATTATCAATGTAATTAACTATCAGTATGAGCTTAACACGTTCTCTACTCGTGAATAGTCTTCTTTTGAGAAAATTATAGACTTAAAATTATTATTACACATGTACGATCGCTATCGCTTGGGGTTGATTAAAATTCTTGAATATTTGGATACACTCAAACCACAGGCCTTCTAGAAAAATGCTTAGAAATATATTAACATTTATTCATTTAGCCAATGCAAAAATTATGTGATGATTATTTTAACGATGCTGGAAGTCAAACTTGAGAATTATTTTACAAATCATTGCTACTATTTACTTCCATCTTCATTGTGAAAGTATTACTTTTAAATGTAATCCTATTTCTGTAGAACAGATAATGGGTGAGGAAAAATAATTTTTCGATTAGCTTTATCATATAAAAAAGTGAAATTCGATAACCTGATGCATATATTTATTTACTCACTTGAAAAACAAGTCAAATTTAAGTTTGATGCTGTTTTCCAGGGGCGGACTCGTCACACTCCATGTGCCATGCACTGTAGCAGTGGCTTGAGGTATACCGCGTAGATGAAAATTAATCCATAAAAACTATATTTTTATTTTACTTTCATAAATCATCAACATCATCATCAAGTATTTTCAATCCTAGGATTGGTTTATTGCAGCCCTCCATTCGCCTCTGTTTAATGTCAATTCCCTCAATCCCTGATACCTTCTCTGTTTTACGTCCTCCTGGATCTGTCCTACGTACATGTCTCTTGGTCTTCCTCGTGGAATCTTCCCTTCTATTTTTCCTTCTATTATATTCCTAATCAATACATTGTGCCTCAATGTGCCGTCTATTTCTTCTTGGCCGTAGAGTTCTCCATAAGATTCTATCCTCTTCTGCTCTTCTATATACTTCCTCGTTCCTTACTTTGTCTGTCCATTTAATCTTCAGCATTCTCATTATACCAATTATTTAATTTTTCAAATACGACGATTGTCCGAAAACTTAACGAACTTTTTTATAGTGCGCCTCCAGTTGGTTCTTTTTTAATCCGCGTGGAGGCTTTGCGTCCGCGTAAACTTCCCAAATATAATTATATCCATTCAATTTTGTTGGTTAGTTACGACCGTTGATGTGAAGGGGTGTTCGTGGAGTGCGTTAAAAAATTGGATCCCATGAAATGAGCTCCTTGAAGGAGCAGCGTTGTTCTGAGAAATCCTGCGTGAAACTCTGCCAATCCTTAACGAAGATTTTGAGCCGATTACCAAGGCTTTTGGTGAAGATGCTATGAAACTTATCGCGTGTTATGAGTGTGGAAGACCGTAAATGTCGAATGATCAGCATATCTTCAAAATCATCCCGTTTGTAATCCATTTTTGTTCTAAGTTTATTTCATCTTCTGTTTTACTTTGTATACTTTTGCTTTACTTTAAAATATTCGGGTCAAAATTTGTCTGGTGTGTATTCAATAATATAATTATAATATTCATCCCTTGCCACACACCCTTGCGGTGCCTTGCAGGGTACTAATAAAAACAAATACTCCCACCTCGATTAAGTGAACGATCTCATTCGCACAAATCGACGTTTGACTGTCATGAAACTTGCAGAAGAGTGTGGCATCTCGATTGGCTGGAGCTGTGAAATCCTGACTAAGACGTTGGGGATGCATTGAATCACCGCCAAATTTGTGTCTCGCCGGATGACAGCAGACCAGAAAAACATCTAGAACTAGTCTGTCAGGCACCGTTTTATCGAGCTGAAGAGGATTAACATTTTTTGTCCAGGATCATAACAGGTGATGGGTAACAGAAGTGCAGTCTTCAAAATGGATTTGTGAATCACCCGCCCCAATGAAGCCCGACAAGTTCGCTCGAATTTCAAAGTGATAGTAACTTTTTTTCGATGCTCATCTCGAGTTGCGCATAACGAATACCTACCTAAAGACGAGACAGTCGAAAGGGAGTCATACCTGGGGGTTATCAAACGCCTAAGAGAGATAATCAGGCGAAAACGGCCCGAACTTGGGAGGAGCGGCGAGTAGTTTTTTTACCAAGACGACTCATACGTCTCCCAGAACTCGTGAGTTTTTAGCCAAACAAAAGACCGCTGTGCCTCCCCGCCCACCCTACTCTGCGAACCTTGTCCCAAGTGGCATTTTCCTCTTCCCCAAACTAAAATCTCTGCCCAAAGGAAAAGGATTTGCCACCATTCCAGCGATGGAGAAAAAATCAACGCTGGAGCTTATGAACATTCCGGAAGAAGCGTTCCAGGACTGTTTCAAAAAGTGGAAAATCCTTTGGGATTGACGTTAACTTTGGGGAGTTCAGTGCTTTGAAGGGGATCAATAATTTATTGGTTAAGTATAATAATTGTAATTAATGAAGTTTTTGAACGTACCCCGTATCTTGAGAAAAGCGGAGGTAACCGACAAATCAACAACCAAGTTGACGCCTGCGGCCATTAAGAAAACCGGACGTTTTCCGGGAGAGACCTGAAACAAAGGGCAGTGCTCCATTATTAGTGTAAGTCAGTATAAAAAAAGCACCCGTGTCTTATAATAATGAAAACCGAAAGAGGAGCTATTTGAACGCAGAAAGAATATCAGCGCCTAATCAGATATGTGCCGATACAACTTTAACTCTAGGTGGCCGTTTTTCAGGTTGTCTTTCGCAATTAAAAAAACATCGAATCTTTATGATGTATCATTTATCTGCAAGAAATCGTTTATTTTAACCTTTAGAACATTTCTTGTCGATAAAAACTACTATGATAAAATTCCTGTATGCGTTTAAACGTATAAAAATCGTAATGTTTGTGGAATTATTAGCTGGGCTCCCACGTCATCGCAGTATCGTGCAATCCATTTTCCTCGAGGTTTTCACGCTCCCGTCCCGTTTACTTTTTTATTTAGGGAGGGAAAAACTAAATCGTGCGAAAGCGAATGCCATGTACATACAATGAATGAGGTCTTCCGTTAACGGGAGTTCCTGCAACCCGTGATGGACGGAGAAGAAAGGTTTGGTGGCGATAGGTGGAGGGGCTGTGGGGCTCGGCGGGGGCGGGATGGAAGGGCTTTGTTGAAAAAGGGTTGGTTCGGGGCTCGCTTCTGAGATCGCCCCATCGCCACCCCCGCCCCATCCCCCCTCCCTCTATCAGGGCAGTCGATCTAGGGTGACGCAAAGAAGGCCCCCCTCTTCGCTCTCCTTTGCCCCCTCCACGCCGCCCGGCGCACCCCCGAGGGGGCGCACGTGCTGTCGATTTAAAAGCAGAATATCCTCCCTCTCTTTCTTCAGCGACTAGAGGACATGCACTTGGGGTGTCGGCGAGGGGTCGGACGGGGCCCGGGGCAAACCCACCACCCCACGCCTCACTTCCCACTCTTCACTCCCCTCCTTTTGTCCGAATTGATTGACCTTTGAAGAAGCTCTTTCTTTACCCCCCCCCGTTCTCCCTGCCCTCGCGCGCGGCGTTTGACTTCTTTGCTGCCGCTGAGAGCGGAGGACCCAAGAAGCCGTTCTCTTTTGCACTGCAGCGGGCACAAGTGAAGTGGGGAGGCTTTATTGCCTCTTGGTTGACGTCAAGGAAGGGTTCGGCGCCGCTTCACTCGACAGTCGGATGATCCGAGATCGGTAGGCTTGTTTATTGCCTCCCGAATGATCTACAAGTGACGCGATGATTTATTTAACAAGTCTAAACGGTTTTTCGAACCAAGATACCCTTTGCTGGATCTGGTGAAGCGAAAAAATGTGCGGAAAGTTCGATTGGGCCGAGGAAAGCTTCTCGGAGTTATTGAGATGGCCGCCCCATATTCAGAACTGGGAGGCAAACTGTCCCCTCTGCTTTTTGGTTCCTGCCTGGTCTGACCAGGGCAATGGGTAGTGTGCATCATGACCCAATCATACCGCATCATGGAATGGGACGTGAAGCCCCGCTGTGAGAAATACCACTCTCCACCAAGTGTGAGACGTCTCTCGGTGAAATGCGGAAAATATTGTGAAAGTAAATGATCCTGGAAAAACAACTCTGATAATTTGAAATGGGTCATTTCCTGTTAAAAATGCCGAAATGTATATGATGAGGTTATTGTTATTAAGATTTATCTTCCGGTCAACATAGGTCTTTGATAGTTAAAAATATGATAGTGCCTCTATGTAAAAGGTATGTACCAAAAGTAAGAATATTAGGACCTATTATCCCCGGATAGACGGACGGACGGGCGGCAGTTTCTCTGGCTAGGTTCGAGGGATTGGAGTCTCAGGAAGGCCGGGGGAAGTTGGCTCCCATCCTTTTTGGAGTGCGGTTGGTTCGTTTTCGAAACGTCTATAACGTACCTCGTTACGCTTCGTCATGAACCAGTTATTAGAAAAGCGTTATGCCACCAAAACCGGGAAAGAACATGACATGCTCAAAGTAGCTCATAGTGATGACGGCATGGGTAGATCGGATGATTTTTAGTGGTACAAGCACAACTGGCTCAACGTGGGCACAAGAAAGGTGTTTGCGAAGTTGGTACAACGAGTGTTCTAGGACGAATTTAAGGAAACTCGCTCGCGGATCTGTCTGGAGCTTCTTGACCACGTGAGTGAGGATCCAAACTTTCGGCTAGGTGGAAGCGTTACAACAGGCCGTGACGAGGGAGCTTAGCCGAATTCTAAACGCCACTTTCCAGAGGGCGAACGAGGCGTGGGCAACCCGCTGGCAGCGGTGTGTGGACGCACAAGGGTGCCACTTCGAAGACTTTTGAGTGAATGTATCGATTCTGGCAATACATTTTTTTAAATCGACTTAGTCCTACTACCTTTGCGACAGACCGTGTATCTCCTCTAGCTGCTGTACCCGTGGTGTTGACTGAGACAAAGGCATCCCAATAGCTGACTTCGAATGATGAGTGTGAGTGGGGTGGGCAGGCCTCTCCTGCCTGCACTGCCCTCCCTTCTGACTGATTTCTCTCCCGTGGCCGACCACCTATGGAAAGATTAGGGATTTAGGGTTTTCACTTTCTCGGATCCGTCTTACAAGCAACAGGTCTTGCTATTTTGGGCAGCGCAATGCACAATCGAATACAAGCAGCAATTAGTAGTAGGTAGGTAGGAGTAGGTATCGAATGACGTCTCTCTTTTGCGTGTACGCTCTCTCACCATTTATGTAAGAACAGTTCTTTTGGGGAAAAGTGATAATCACGGGAATGAGGAACGCATCGCATACGAAGCAATCCTTGTGTACTCAAGAGACTCAGTAGCGAATACAAATGTGTAAACGTGAATTTGTTCGAATTTACGTAATTGTTGCAATAAACGTAGTGGCCCAATTCTTTTAATGACAATTAAAATTGCATTTTACAACAGCTTATTAAGTACAAAAATATTGTCGTTAATATACATCCAAGAATCATTCCACTGCATTATATCGGCATATAAAATTAAAGAAAAATACAATTATATGTGTGGGGAATCCACAAAAATAGATTTTTGAATGCCCAAGCTTAAGTTTGGCAGCCAGAAAGAGGTTGTAAACTCTGTTGAGTAAATTGGAAAGTCGCTGGGATAGGTTTGGGATGAGAGTGTGCAATTTTTCTGAAGCAGAAAGGTCGATTGAATATCAAAATCGGAATTCACAAAATAGAACAGTTGGGACAGGAAGAGAAGTGTTTTTGACCAACACTCTCAAAGTAGTAGGGACGTAAGGAGAATAATTGCACTGGGCAAAGAGGCTTTCCCAAGGAGGAGGGAGTTAATGACAAAGACATTGAGTAAGGATGTTAAGAAAAGATAACATCTTTGATATGGAGCGTAGTAATGTATGGCGCGGGAACATTGACATTTAAGCAGCATGAGAGAAGTAAATTGGAGGCTTTTGAAAAATGGTTGTGAAGAAGGATGCAGAAGGCGAAGTGGACAAAAAAGGAAAACCAATGAAGTGCAAGGTTTGGTGATGCCTCCAATCTCCCTTATCACCTTTCTCCTAAGACTACGTTTTTGAGCCATACTAAAGCACACTTCATGTCAAAGATTTGGCGATTCATTTATTTACAACCAGACTCAATGCCCCTGCCATCGTTTTCTCGAAAACTCCATATCCTTGTTTTATTTTCATATGCTCTCCTCTCATGCCTTTCGTTCTAACTTTCCGATGTGCTCAGTAACGTTTCAACTTTAATTCATGGCCGAGAGCTAAAGGAAGTGGGGTCATCCGAAAACCTAACATAATTTATAAATGGTCCACGGTCTCTCATCCTTATCTTCAGTTTTTCCATGATTCCTTAATCATTTCTCCCGGATTATTGGCGATGAACAATAACTTAAACTTATAAACTATAAACTTAAAATATAAACTTCCTAATTCTGCCCTTCCGCGAATGAGCTGTCTGAGATGTGTTTAGGTTGCGGAAAAGTGAACTATTCCTTTAATGTATTCCTATTTTCGGGAAAATGCTTATTATTTAAATCTAATTTACTCTACGGAACGCTTTCTCAAAATATACGAAATAAAAATATACATCCTGATGTTATTCTATGTGTTTTTCAACTAATGACTTCATTAGTGCTTTGGCATCTCTCGTCCATCTCCTCTTTCTGAACCCAAACTGATCCCTATTAATTAATATTCTATGATTTTTTATCATAATTGCCACTTAAATAGTGAAATTAATTGAAGATATTTTTCTGGTTCAGGAAAACGGTTTCCTTTGAGTTTCTTTGGAATAGAAAACCTCAGGAGGAATATTAAATAGAAAACAAGCTGTCATATCACAACCCTGTTGACAATTCTTGGATTTATCACTCCGTCAAAGGTTTATCATGAAGTGCACCGTAATATTAGCCAAATAAAACCGCCTACTTTGTGTATTTCAAAGTACAAGACTTGTATTCAAAGAATAGGCAACAATTTTTCCTGACCTTTGCGTGAAGTGTTAAATTCAGACCGTCGGTTAAGTGTAGGCATGATTTCAGATCGGATTGACATTGCCTTAAGATGACACTGCACACACCATTATCACTGAACATTTGGCGATGCGAAAGATCTGTGCTACACTCGTCCCAAAGGTCTTTAGGCAGATGACCAAGAGCTGAGTCGAATGTCTGCATGCGAAGACCTTTTGAATCGACATCGCAACGATTCCCCACCCCTTTTCAGTCCCCCCAACTCGCCACCAGCAGACTACTATTTCCTATTCCCAAAAGTGAAATCCTCTCTCAAAGGACATCTTCATGGGACCCTAAGTACCGTCAAAGAAGCTTATACGTCTACCTTTAAGGACCTTCCTTCTGCTAGGGAGCCTTCGAGTCGTGAAAAAGCAAAGTGTTCCGACGCTCAAGGGAAGAAGTACTCTCAATTATTTTGAGGCCTTTTAGCAGTAAATGAAATAAATTTATTGTTCCGACAAATTTTCCAACACGTTTTATACAAACCATGAACTCAACGACTAAACGTAGAGACTGTCATAGAGCAGTGCTAATTGGAGCGTAACCGCTAAGAAACTTAGGATAGACCCCCTATGGCTAGGGATCGGGACGTTGTGATTGGCCTAGTGGCTTCCATTTTCCCACGGCTCGCCCTCCCCTCCGCAATTCGGACCAAAGTGCTCGCAATTTGGAGCTCAGCCACGGGAGGCGAAAACAGAAGAGGAGAGGGTGGCGCAAAGTAAGGGAGAGCCGACACGGCGGGTCTTGTTTACGCCTCTCCTCCTCCTTCAAGTCGGGCAGAGGAGGCCCTTCCTGCCCCACGCGGCCCTGCACACGCCCCTCCCCCTCAGCGGGCCTGCCTCGGCAGCGTAAACCGAGAACACGAGAGGAGTCCATCCATCATGACAAGCCTCTCGGCTGTCCGATGGCCGTGCGGTCGCCCCAGGCGCCATTTATGCCCCTTCTCCTCCCCCCCCCGTCTCCACCCCATTCCATGTGCATTTGTTTAAACAGAGAATAAAATTTGGGCTATTTCAATCAATACGGTTATTTCGACCCCGAATGGGGAAACTGCGATGGACCATCATGTGCCGTAGGCAGAAGCAAAATGCGAGAGCTGTCGAGAAAGTAACTTACGTTTTCAAATAAATTATGAACATGGTAACTAGACAAAGTTTTATTATGTGTATGTGAAAGGCACCATTCTGTATCTAATTTTCTACATAGTCGCCGTTTTCAAATTGAGGCCTTTATCACAACGATTAATAAGCCTTTCAATTCCATCTCTGATAAAATCTGCCGCCTGTCAGAAGGCTAGGCCTACCACTGCGGTGTCCTCTCCTCGTGAATATTGGTGCTGTGGCCATTTTTAAACTGAATGCACCACTGCCTCATTCCACCTTCACTCATTATTCTATCCCTGTACACTTTGTGATAAGTAGCCTATGAATTTCAATTGACTTGTAATTTTTTTCCAGTGAAAATATAATGACAATCCGCAATGCACAACTCGCATTGTGATTATCCATTGCAGCGTACATTTAACAGTTCGCAGTGAGCAAAGTAGGAGAACTACACTCTGAACACACTACTACAGCAGAATTTGTACTTAGTGTAGGGACGTATTTTCACCAAGGGTTGGCTCTAGCCCTATCCACTGCCACGCTAGGCCGAAACGTAGATTAATTTCTGATCAGCACTCGCATTTACACGTGTATCGGGAGCCAAGCTATATTTGTTTTAGCAAAGCTTAATTTTCATTCCTCACCTTTAGAGGAACTTTTCACATTTGAGTTTGAGTGGTTTTGAATGTTCTGGTTTTTGTAAGTCAGATACTCCGAGGGTGGGTCGGATCAGACAACGCGTAGCACTAGATGGGTGACTTGCCAACTTCCTCAATCTTTGAAAAGGGAACGAGCATGGATCAACGCAACATACTACGCTTATATAAGCGGGAACCTGACTAAAATGGGTTTCACGTCACAAAAATACCTGTGTCGACCGCCTGAAAATATTTCTTGCCCAATTGTGGCTACATCCTCCCAATTTAAAGAATTTATTGTTCTTTTACATCGGACTATTAATGGCGATGATGATGGACACATTTACAAACACCCCAGCCCTAGGTGGAGGAAAACCCACCCAGGCGGGAATCGAACCCGTGAGCCTTGCGTTGGCTGACGTCACCCCGCCGCCACCGGGGCCGGCCATCGGAATAAACTAAACGTGACCTTTAAGTATGCAAATCATCTCGTAAACTCACATTATTATAATTTCTTAAACTATATTCATCATCGTAAGTATTTCAATCCTAAGATTGAACGCTAGCAATTCTAAGATCGGATTTCCTGCATCTCTCCATTCTTCTCTACAAGTTTTGTAATCAGTGCTCATTCCCAAAACCACCTGATAGCTTCTCTGTTATCTACCTTTTTCTTAATTTGTCTTCTCCCCTTTTCCCTTGATCCTCCATGTGGGATTTTCCCTTCAATTTTCCCTTGTCGAACTAAGTTATTGTGCCTCAAGATGGGTCCAATGCGTCTCGTTCTTCTTGAGTTCTCCATTTGGTTATTTTCCTCCGACGGCATGTTTCGCGGGCTTCCATTCATCGCTGATCGAGTCGAGTACCAGGCTCCACGTAACTTTTTTGGCAAACCTGCTTCTTTGTTTGCACTTTGAGGTTCTTTGAACAAAGCAGAAGCCTCTTCTTCATATACTCATACGTACTCATACATGTACGTACGTGGTAACCTGCAAGCCACCGCTAGGGTTCGTGGCAGGAGGTGATTACATACTGGACTACTTTTCAGTTCTCTTGAGCTCTTCTCAGATGGTACTGAACTTAGCTTGATGTTGTTCGAAGTGCTTTTTCCTACGTTAAGTTGCTTCCCAGGTGAATCACAGATTTCTCTTGATCAAGTTTTACCCCATGAATTGTTATATCTGCCTCAATCTCTATACCTCTCCACTACACATAAGAATTTCCGCTTTTTTCCTCTTGATACTCAATATTCCCCAGCGGCTTAATCAAAACTTTCTCACGCAAAAGTAACGATCGATACATTGTAATCGGTGGAGATTTCAATGTTCAATTCAATTTTTTTTCAAATTTTCGATTCAAAAGGGGAATAGACATAAAGATACTTGCGAGTCATCATTGAATTCAATTATGTTGAACTCAATGCATCAGCCTGTCATTTATCGAATAGGGGTGATAATATTCTTAATTTTGTAGGGTAATTTCGGGTGTTCTCCAGAAAAGTGTTATCAGACCTCTTTATTCCTTCTCTATGTAAATGACATTAAAGAGTAACATTGTGGAATAAGATATACGATACTCATTTTTACGACGACGCAGTGAATTACAGAGAAAATCGTATTCCTGAGGAGAAAGGTACTTTTCGAAAATGAAGTTAACGCTTTACAACGTCGGTGCGACAGTATGCAATTAGAATCAAACTTGAAACAGTGCGTAATGATACATTTTTGAAATTAAAGTTGTTCCCTCCCGAACTCCCACTACATCTGAAAGACTTGCATTGGACTTGTAATCAAGTGTAGACTTGATTAAATACTTAGACGTAATCCTCACTCATGGCATCCACTGGGTGAAATATATACGGTCGGGATATGTGGACAAAGTAGCAAAAACATAGGATTGGTTGGAAGAGTGTTGGGGAGGTGTGATTAAAAGTTTAAAGAGAAATGTGATCTTTCCCTGGTTAGCCTCATTTATAATGTGCTGCTAGTATATGGGACCATTTATGAACAATAATTCATTGTCAACATAAATTATAGAATAAATCTCTCGCATGAATTGGAAGGACGTCTCTGCAGCAGTGATGTTGAAAATGTATTACTTCCCCCATCCTACAATGGTAGAAGAGATCATGTCAAAATTAGACAAATTAAGTGTTGAACAGATAGATTTCAGAGTTATTTTCCCACAAAAAAATAGGGATCAGATTAATATTATCTGACCGCGCCAGGAAGAAAAAGTATGATATGTCCAAATTAGTCTGGTGCGTTATCACCCCCTACAACCCGCCATAGCGGTGCAGGATACCATGTAGATAGGTACATGGATAGTTACTGAACACAGTACTTGGTTCAAAGAAGTACTTGCAGTTCCTCTCGCGTTTTTGCAACTACTTCATTATCGTTGGTGAACCGGAGCATGGTAAATTAATCGCAACTCACCTTTACTCATAAAAGGAGACGTTTCAGGCGTGGTATGGTGGAATATCATGATTAATTAAAATTAGCAATTTTCCGCAAAATAAATTTTTATTAATACGACCGGTTTCGATTAAACATCTTCTGAAGGATGATGTAGTTACATCGAAACCGGTCGTATTAATAAAAATTTGATTTTGTGGAAAATTGCTAATTTTAATTAATCACCTTTACTCCTTTGATACTCAATTTTGTGCTTCACTTCACGCAATACACGTACGATGAATAATTCTAGTGAGAGATTGTTTTACTCCTTTCCCTACCTTGGCTTCTATTTCCTTTCCGTTGTGCATTTGGAAAGTTTCTTTCGGTGATTCATACAGAGGTAATTCTTATTCTGTGGTTTTAGTTCATCCCAAGCGCTTCTAATATCTTGAAAATCTGTTTCCTGGCGTTGTCGAAGGCCCTCTCTATGTCTACGAGTGTCACATATTAATATGGCTGGTTTAACTGTGTCTTGCAACGTCGCATTTGTTCTTGGTTTCTTCGGTAGTGCAATCATCATACTCTTCTCGAAGATGCCCGGTACTCTTCAGATTTCGTCGCCATTTCAGTGTTCCAAAGAAAATATTCATCACTTTGACTTGAAATGCCATAATTATTTCTCTATTGAATTCGTCAACTCCTGGGGGCTCATCGTTCTTCATATCTTTCACAGCTCTTTCTGATTCTCCGATTGAAGAAAGGTAGTTTTTGTTTTTCGTAGTACTGTGTATCTCTTTCCCCGCAATTAGTACCAAAACCTTGTTTTTTCTCCCAATTATTGTGATCTTGAATTGTGCCACGAAAAATATGTCATTAACCAGTCGTTTTGGTAATCAGCCAAAACCCATGCACCTAGTTTAAAATCACCTTGTATGTTATCCAGTAATTTGCCTAAAATGTACTAGGGACATTCAAATGAAAAACGAACACCCGCCTTAACAGAGAGACCGCTAAAATCTATAAGCTAGCTTTTCACTTATCGATACTGCCATCGCTATGATAGGAAAACTGCACAGTGACAACTCACAGGCCCACGCAGTTGTTGGGTTACGTACTTGTTGGCGCATGGACTGGTTGTTGTGGCGGGTGGTCGGCTTCTATTTTACTGCCCCTTGTAGTTTTTCTTCCTTTGTCACCATTAAACTCGCATGTTATATTTTGCGCGTATATGTATTTGTTGTATCAGTAATGTTATCTTCGAACTTCCTAGAAACATATCTCCCAAACCAATCGATCCAGTAATAACAATGCTTTCTTCTCGTTATTAACGCTTCTTCACGAAATTCACAGTCATTCGCTGCATCTCGTTTAATTTCAAAGGTAAAGTCCTCACACGTGTTAAGAGTAAGAAACTGTTCAACAAGGAAATACATATGCATGTTGAGTATGATATTGGCTATCTAAAGTTTTCAATGTCAATCAGAAAACCGCGACCGACGGAGAGCGTCCACGAGAAAGGCTCCGTTGGAGAATTCGCGAACGCCTTAGAACTAATCAATCTGTGAAGAATTAATATTCTCGGTGGGATGCCGAGATTTGCTGTTCGCCTGCTTCCCATCATTAATGCACAGTTTGGACCTCACGTGTGTGTGTGTGTGTGTGTGGTGAGGTGAGATGTCTCGAGAGCGGGGACGGTTTTCGGGGGGCGGGGAGTCGATTGCGGAGCGGAGGGGCTTTCGAGACATCCGTCGATCAATCGCGCGGAATCGAGGTCGAGTCCGTCGCAAGCCGTCTCTCCAAGGAGGGCCTCCCACCCGCTCCCCCTCGCGACGGCGGTGGGAAACTCTTACTTAACACACTTTGTCGAGAGGGCCACCCTGCGCGGGGCGAGGACGAGGCGGCGGCGGAGGGGGGGTGCTGAAAGAAAGGCGCGGAGTGCAAAGAGAGCATCGGGGAGATGGAAAAGACACAAGACAAGGGAGAGAGAAGGAAAGCCGACGCTAACGAGAGAGAAAAGGCGGACCAGAAGCTCTTCTCGTGTCCTCTTTTTTGAGGTTAACTGGTTTTTTGATGTTGCCGTTACCATTGAAATCGGACTCTGCTACACGTGTATCTATGATTGTACATAAACCAGCAGCCTTTGAAGACCCCATAATAAAAAATGTGCATAAAAGGTACGTCCCAAAAGTAGTATGACTTATTTTTCCCCGGATAGACGGGCGGACGGACAATAGGCGGTTTCTCTGGATTGGTTCGAGGGAAGGGAGTCTCTAGAAAGGTTATAGGCGGCGGCATTTGGCTCCTAATCTTTGCGGAATGTAGATTGTTCGTTTGTGAAACGTCTATAACGTGACTCAGTAACGCTTTGTCATGAACCAATTACTAGTTAAGCGCTACGCCATCAACTTTTGCGTGAAGCTGGGCACAACCGGGAAAGATACTCGTGGCATGCTCAATGCGGTTTATGGTGATAACGCCAAAGGTTGAGCTGGAGTTTTTAAGTGGCACAAGTTGTTTCGGGAGAGTAGAGAAGATGTTGAAGAGGCCGAAAGTTCAGGATGCCCTTCGACCTCAAAAAGTGACCAAAAGCTTGCAAAAATGGAGGCTTTTGTTGGATAGAGACCGTAGATTATCTGTTCTCATGGTTTCTGATCAACTTGGCAACCCCAAAGGTGATGTGCATTGACTTGTGAGCGAAAAAAGGCATGAGAGAGGTGTGTGCGAAGTTGGTGCCAAGAGTGCTCTCGGACGAACAAAATGAAACTCGGACGCAGATATCCCAAGGTCTTCTCGACCATGACCACACTTCTAGACCCCGACGTTGCCCCAGTAGACTTTATCCTCTTCTCCTGACTCAAACTCGTGCTGAAAGAGCGTCACCACGGCTCGGTGGAAGTGTCAAAAAAGGCCATGACGAGGGACCTTAGCAGTATTCCGGGCGCCACCTTCTAGAAGGTGGCGCCCGAGGCGTGGAAAACCCGCCGACAGTAGTGTGTGGACGCACAAGGGTGCCAATTCGAAAACTTTTGAAGGCTTTTATAAATAATGTCAAGACATTTTCTTTAATCAACTTAGTCCTACTGCTTTTGGTACCGACCTTGTTTATACTATATGTTAGATAATAATTAGCAGATGCCAAAAGATAAGAGAGGGAAGGCATTTGAAGAAAATAGTGCACGGGTAGAAGAATTAACAACGACTATAAGAAAGGAGTTTCGGCAGAGTTAAGTGTAAGTCGCGATTGAGGAAAGGTAGATGTTTATAATAGCATAAAAATGGTTAAATATAAAAAAGAGCTATTGAAAGCCGCCAACGAAGGAATAGGTAAAGTGAAAAGGAATAGGAATCGGAAACCATAGATTACAGACGAAATGGATAGAAAGATGTGAAAGGGTGGGAAGAAAGTGAAAATATGCAAAAGGAAGGATAGAAACACAGAGAGAGATAAATAGATGCATAAATATTTGAAAAATGAACTGATGCTGGAAAAAATAGAGAAAAATTAGCCTGGTGAAAGATGCAGTGCGAGGTTATTGAAAGTTTACCAAGGAAGGGCGAAGTTTGTACGCTGTAAAAACGATGAAAATACTCTCAGGAATTAAGAAGAACCAATTTTTGCAAAACTACCAGAGCAGCATCAGGAATGTAATTAAATCAGCCAAGAGATACGAAAAAAATATTTAGATGAAATACATGTACATATTATTGACATTCGGGGCAAGTGTAAATCTAGAAAGAGAAAATAAGTTGGTTGGAGATAGCTTAGATCTTAGCAGTAATGAGGTGTTGTTATTGGAATATAATCTGGATGATGTACTTGTTTTTCCGTTAAATTTGGAAAGGCGTTCGATATAGTTAGTAGGGTAGAATGAATGATTTAATTGCAGTAAATGCATAAGATTCGATTGGAGGATTAGGCAACTTAACCGCCATATGTACATGTCTCAGATTTTGAAAACTGGAGGGACGGATGGAGAGATGTATTCGTGATATGTATGCGGTGACAATAAGCGTAATCACAACAAAGGTTGGCTTTCGGAAAATAGAAACGCCAAGGTTAAGATTAAAATGAGAGTTTATAAGTTAAGGCAGATGAAGCAGTTTACTTTACCTGGATGTAATCTAGACCAACATGATCAAATTTCTAGGAAGTAGTGGTCACAAGGAGGGAATTAATGACAAGGAAGTTGAGTAAGTATATCGGTCGGCAAATTTGTATTGGAGCGTAGTTATGTACGGCACGGAAATCTGGTCATTGAAGCAGGAGGTTAGACGTTGAGTGGAAGATTTTTAAATGTGGGTATGGAGACGAATGGAGAAGGGGAAATGGACCGAAAGGAAAACAAATGAGGAAGTACTGGAGATGGTGGGCGAGGAGAGGGGATCGTTGGAAGAAATCCCAAGGAGGCAGGAAAAATGGATGAAGGGCGTATTGATCGGCAGTGGGATGTTGAAGACTATGATAGAGGGGAGGATGTTGTTTTTTTATGTTGACCAAACGAGGATAATGTAGTGATTCGATTTCTGGCCGTGTTTTTAGAGAAGATAGCAAAATGAATCGCTCTACCGTTGTATATCCTGTGTGTGTTGCAAAACTACTTAAGGGATAGAAAGTCGATAAAGAATCTGAGCCAAATCTGTAGTTCTCACATGGACTCTGCCTGCAGATTGTGGGAGGGTTTGAAGCATTTTAAGGCTATATAATTGCCCCGTCAACAAAGGGCCATCCCATTCAAGTTTATGAACTACAATTTGTGCGGGACATACGTGCGTAATTTGTAGTGTGTTCGGAATGGAATTGAAAGAAATTGTTTAACTCAGTGAAACTATTTTTTTTTCAATTTAGTCTCCCTGTAGACTAACGCACTTGGTCCAGCGATGTCTCTATGTCTTGATTTTATCTGCAAGATAAGATTCCTTCAGGCCTACAAAGTACCCCTCTACTTTGGCTGTAAGTTCCGTGTTTGAAGGGAATCTCCGTCCACCGAGGAAAATGTTGAGCTTGGAGAAGAGATGGAAATCTAATGGAGCCAAGTTGGGTGTGGCAAACAATTTGTACCTTAGTTCACGTAATTTTCGTGGGAGCGAGACTTTGCCGTTGCCGCCCGCACACGTTGCACGTTGCCTTGGCAACGGGTGTGGGTGTGCATTGGTCTGATGAAAGATGATTTTCTTCCTTGCCTAAACTGGCCATTTTTCGTGTGTCTTCTTGAGTAGTTGGTCCAGAGGTTTGGCGTAGTATTTTCTAGTCATTGTTTGATCAGAGGGAATATAATCTCCTGATCTGTCCACTTGGTAACAGTTGAATATGAAGGAGTAGGGAGTAGTGTCCCCCAGAGTGTTTTGAAAGTCGACATGAATTTCCTTGGCTTTCATACCTTTTTTACGAAGCATTTAATCACTCTTCGAATATCACTTTTTTCCATCTCCACAAATCACTACTCGGGAACAAAAACAGTGAGGCGTCCGCACCACCCATCTCTTCCCAGGCCACTGAAGCGTTTACATTACATTACAACGCAGGGAACTCGTTTCGCTAGCTCTGAAATCAGGTCGTGGTTCCGAAAAGCTTTCAAACTACCCTCGTATACTCGTATGATACTCCTCATTTTTTTGGTAACTTTGTTACAAATGACAAAAGGCATTTAAATTGTACGTCGCATATGCATTCCACGCCGTATGCTTTTATTTATGTCCTGCCACCATTCTTTACTGGATAAATTATTTGTTTGTTATATTTAATATAATTTCTAATTCGAGGAAACAAATAACAGTTCTCTTTTATTTCTCAATTAATAATCTCGATTGTCCCACAATATAGTATTCTGCGTCATCGACACGGCCTGCCCCGATTTCGCTTCGCACGTCCACCAGTAGCAACTTTTGCCTGCAGTAGTTGACTGCAATAGGTCAGCGGATCTTCGGTCGACGGGGTGTTTCTCTGCGCCGCGGTGAAGGCGCCGACCAACCAGGCGCCGGTTCTTGGCGCCTGAGAGAAGTGATGTTAAGAGGCGTTGAGGGGGGACGTGAGGCTCTGGACTCGGGGGAGAATTGCCAGTGGTTGATGTACTTTTGCAACTTCTGTCGTTTGGCAATCTCTCGTTTGCTGCTTGCGGAGTTGCTGCTGGACTCGCGCGAATCGTGTAGAGAAAAAGCCCCTGCCACCAAAGAAATTCCATTCCCAGGAAACGAGGTAGGGACTCGGAGAAGGAAAACATTTGGCCCCGCGCGGAAATAAGCTGAGTTACGCCTTTCAATTCAGCTTTTCTTGGAAATGGAGCCCTAGCCAATAAAAGGGTAAGCTCGTCCACCATGTACGCAGATGGAAAGTAATTGATACAAAGGAAATTAACCGTCTAGTCCAATGGAATGCCTTTTAACGGTACAATGCTAATTGTTTTCCAGATGGTTCATTATATCAGCCATTACTCAAAATGTGTTTCAAATTATAATAAAATATTCTCCAGGAATTAGGTACGTTTATGGGTTTCGTCCTCGTTGGAGTCAATGGAACCCTTTAATCGTTCTAATTCATCTGAACGACGCGCAAACCTTCAATATAAAGCGAGGCATTCTTTACATTAAAAAAATAATCATACAGTTCCGCTAGAGTATTAATGGTGGCAAATAGACATATTTTTGATAATGAGGTAGTCCCCAAGCATGGGATAAAATGTATAGTTTTCAAAATAGCCTTCAACAATAATATGAGAGTATTTAACCGTGAGAGTGGTATGTGGATTTGAATCTATATTTGTTTATAAATACACGCAGGGTAGATAGGTATAGTTTATTTTATCCGTAAAACTGCTAAATACAATTCAAGTATTTAGCAATCCTATGTTAAATTTCTATCAAGATGCTTCCTTTATAATGTTTTTCGATGGTTATGGATGTGTTTGTGAAAGTGACCTGAGTGGTAAAGTTTAAAGTGGCATATAGTCTAGAAAACACAAATTATGATTTTATGGCAATAATATAAAATATCATGGTAATAATAAACAATTAATATCCTTTGAGATAAATTTCTTTTGATGTTAGACTTTTTGCATTTCCGTGAATTGCATTAAATGAATATAGTTGCGGATGACACATTAAAACTCACAACCACTAGCATCATGACAAAGTCACACTTTGGAAATTATATATCAACAGTACACTGTTTAACTCGCATTGACATAGCACTAGAACGCGTCTCCATAGTTATGCTTCTCGAAATGCATGGGATGAATGAAACGACCTCAAACTTGCGCATGCGCGTTAGAGGGGGAATGTGACTTCCTTATACCACCAGAAGTGCTTGCAAAGGCCATTTTGTTTGTGGTCTACAAGCATGTGTGCATTAGTGTTCAGCCTGCCGTCTTACTTTTGAAAGGCACATTCTTAAAATATTCATTCTACAAAGTCCCCGTTTTGAAAATAAGCATTAATCACAACGATCCACAAGCCTTCTTCAATTCCGTCTCCGAAGAAATCTGCCAGCGCCTTACATTTTAACCGCTTGTTTACACCTTTGTGCAATTCTGCGTCATTTTTAAAGCACTGTGCTGCAAGTTACGTCTATGGAGAGATCCTTAGCCTTAAATCGGCGATTTTCCCGAATTTTTGCTTTGATTTCACCGTAAGTTCATCTGTTGCGTGGCTAGGCAGACCACAGCGGTCCTCGTCGTGAAGGAAAACAAATGATACTTGTGCAAAAACAAAAAGTGCTTGGCATGGTTTCAAGGGAGGAGAGGGGATTTCCGGGATAAATCATAAGGAGGCGGGACAAATGGATAAAAATATATTGGTCAGTAGTGGAATGTTGACGACTGTGATGGAAGGGGGAATGTTGGGCAAACGAGGACACGGCAACAATAGGATAGAGATGTTGAACGGGATGAAGGAGATACACAAATATGAAGAGGAACCATTGTTGTAAAGTCGGATGCTGTGCATTGTGTTTTGTTAGGAGTAACAATATATTAATTTGGCAGTTATGTCCATCTAAAACCTACCTTAAATGGTAGATTACCTAATTACAAATATGGTATACGTTAATAGGAATCAGCTCTGAGAAGTAGATCCACAAGTATTTTTTGAACAACCATGAGTTTTCATCGATCTTAGTTTGAGAGGATATTTTTAAATGCTAGTAATGAATGCCCTGCAGTGATTCACTTCGTGCTCCTTTTTTAAGCGAACAGATTGCTCTGGCTTCTGGTTACAAATCTTCCGGAGCCAAGGATAATCGGGCTTAGGCGTAACAATAGGCTTTTATAGCATAATAATAATAAGAAAAGGAACTGTTTTTAAAAAATATGGTCACTAGAACAATTTGCTTACGTTGAAATTCCATATAACTCAATGCTGATTAATTGTTTAACCTGCCTGCCATTTTGTTCATGTCCAAAAAATTGTCTATCTCTGTAAAAAACTGTGTTACTGATATCTCGAAACATTTTTATTTAAAGTGATTTCGACTTAACCCCCGGAGTTATTAAATTAAACTGCACCAGACAAGACTCAAATGAACAAGCTTAAGATGGAAATGGCTAATTGAGCTTCTTACGGCCTCTTTTTAGACTGACTATATTTAATAATATTTCCTTGGGCCGTAAAGGGATAAGCAAGAAGAAAGGTAATTTCATATTTGAGAATCTTTTGCTTTATTTGTTCCTCAATTTTAGTATGCCTGTTATTTGACTTAGAGGTTTGTAAAAATCGGATGCCCTCAGATAATTTTCTGAATATGGTTTTCAATTTATGGACTCTTTACGGATTAAAGAAATACAGATGAAAAAGTAAGTCTAGGCTCGAGGTGTTTAAGGGAGTAAATATCATACTCAAATAATTTAGTGCAACTAAATTCAATGTGAAATGTAAAAATACGCTTACATGCTGGTTTGCAACGAACCTTTCATCCTTTCATACTCAATCTTGAGTTTTTTTACGGATATAGAACTTATTCTAATCTCACTCATTTGCTCCAAATTTCAAAAATGAATTTCAACTAAAACGTGTTTTTTTCTCGCTCATTGAACGCAGTGGGATTTAAAAAAATGTGAGTCGTCTCGCAGATGTGACGTATGATGAATGCTTTCAGAATTATTTTAGCATTCTAAGCGTCTTTATTTCTGGCCATGGGATTTACATTGCGCCGAATTTGCATTCATTTCACATTGTATTAAATTTTTAAGTGGAAATAAAAATTCGCGCCGCCATTTGCGGCGTCCCAACTACTTCTGGGTCATAACGGAGATTCTCATTTTAGTGCCTAGACGTCAACGCGGTCGATGATGCTTCCCAATTGTTTTTTCCGCAGCGCAATGTTACCCCAGCCATATAAATAGAACGCCATTAATTTCCGTTCTATTTCAAATATGGCACATGACTACACTTACAAAAAACTAATTCTTCTTTTGATTAACCGGCTTAGGAACCTTTTTACATATAACTACATCGGAAAAAACAATTACTGAATTAACTCGATCGTTAATAAAAATTTTGCAAGAAATTGACTAGAATGCGTCCATTCCTATCCTTCTGGCTTCTTCTCGTTGCTTTTGCGTTGCGTCGATCAATTTTACCACATAAATGTATCATAATTCATACTCATGTAAAATAACTTTTTCGAAATAACATGTATTGAATCCACAAAAAAATATAGCACGGAAGAGAGAACATGTGAAAATGTCACCGAGTGATAAGAGACACCTGTGGTCATCTATATTCAAAGATTGGATTGAAACACGTCTCGTTTTCCTTGGGTTAACGTCTTCAAGGGTATACCTACGTATATTTCTTTTTTACGGAGCTTACTATTATTATTTCTTCATATCTTCTTCATTTCCTCCCCTTTACGATTGCCAATGATATCTCTCGTCAGGTCAATCTTGTTTCTCAGCATGATATTTAACGAAAAATTCACTTCAAATATTCATTGGACATCTCGTACTTTATCACGCTCCTGAGATCAGTTGTTTCACTTGGGTTTTCGGCAGCGCTGGCGACATATATTTGGGATTTTGTTTGAATTTGGTTCGTTGAAGACTGGAATCCATTAGACGCTGCCTTATAAGGGGCAATTACCTGTAATATCCCTGTCCGTTGGGTATTATTTACGTGGGAAGCTCTGTCCCTCTCCGATTACTCTTGGCCTGTGTTATTTAATTGTGAGTATACAACTGTTTTAGGCTTTATTTCTGTTTTCATGTCTCAGTTGGCCTTGGGCTACGGACTATTGGCTTATTGGTGGTGTGTGATGTCGCTACGTCGTTCATGTTGTTTAAAATGATCCGTCTTTTTTTATTTGATATTGCCTCCGAAACCGTCATTATCAAAACGTGAGAAGTAAAAACTCGACTTGGCTTGGTTTTCATGGCACGCGGCTAGTCGCCAAATTCCTGGCGGTAGAGAGAACCCTGACGTCACCACTTTTTAGAGCACTCTTCTAATTGTCTCCACGGAACAACGAAAGAATATCGACGCATAAAACAATGACGAATTCATAAGTTTAATGTGGATTAAACTTCAAAAGCAGGGAGTTTGCAAAATATCTATAAAGTGAAAGGAAATCATGGAGATATTTTGCAACAGAGTTTTCCAATATAATTTTAACGGCCTAACGGGGAAATATTAAAAAGTATTATTCCCTCTCATATGCCTAGAGAACCTCTTCAGAACAATTAAAATGCAGCGTTCTTTATCAGATGAGGAGAATGGAGATTTCGGATCTAATGCATGGTATGTATAAAAGGTATCGGCAACTATTACTTCCTTAGATGACTGCACGTCGTAGCGAGCTCGCACCACGCAGGTTCGAGGGTGAGGGATCTGACCTTCAACACGCAAGAAACGCCAATCGTCTGCGAGCGTTCGTTGAGGCTAAATCGTGTTATTAGTGAACCCCTATCAAGTGACTCGGTGCAAGCGCTAAATGCATCGAGCGTTTAAACAGAGGTACGCCTAAAAATGTTGTTTTGGGCTGGGGGTAATGCGATACGAAGACGGGAATGATTTTCCAAGTGTTCAAGGATGAAAAAATGTCACAAACTGCACTTTTCAAGTGGCACAAGCTCTTAAAGATGCCCTAGAGAGTGTGGAGGACGAGCCCCGCGTTGAGCGGCCGTCGACTGAAAGAACCGACGACAAAGTGCAGGGTGCGCGTCAAGTGCTGAATTCAGACCGCCAGTTAAGTACGCGCACCATCGCAGCTCGTATATTGGCATTAACATAGATTGGCAGTGGATACCCTTCCGAAACAACTTGTGCCACTCAAAAACACCCGATCTACCCATTGGGCGTTATAATCTCTCCTGAATCTCTTTCTCGATTTTTCACTCCAAATTTGATGGTGTAGCATTGTTCCAATATCCGGCACATGACGGAGCGTAACAAGGTTACGATACATAGGTTTCGCAAACGAACGATCAACTCACCGCAAAGGCTGGGAACCAACTTTCACCGGCCTCCAGCCTTTCCTGAGACTCCAATCTCTTTAACCCTGCCAGAGGAATCGCCGACCGTCCGTCCGTCTATCCGGGAAAATGTCATTTTTCTTTTGAGACATCTTGTAAAGCCAGTAATATCCTGTAACCTTTGAGAGATTCAGCCGTTGTCTTTCCCTCTTCCCACTCTAAGATACAAACAGATATGACAGTGTGGGTATCTTTTTGTCCACGAAAGATGAGTATGGTCACAGATTTCGTAGTGTTACTATATTAAAAACCATAAACACAGTAATCAACCCGAAGGTCGGTTTGGTAGGTGATGGTAGAGCTCACCCGTGTACCAAGCCCGACGGCGTGTGAATATTCACACATCAGGGTAGGGGGGCCAGTTCCTTTCCCTGTGCCGGTTATGGTTTCCCAGGAAGATCTGGTACCCGAAAAATCAACTAGCTTGGGTGGAGCTGCAGGTGCCCAAAGTGCCTTGCCGGGGAATCGAACCCGGGACCCTCAGGTCAGTAGTCCAATGCTCTACCCACTAGACCACCGCGACCCCACTGTTACTATATTACGCAAGAGATATTCTTAGAAACAGGTTTCGAAATTTGGAAATGATTCCAGCGGAACAATAAAAGATAGTACAGTATTTGATACGATTTAATAATGCTTTTCAGAAGTACGGGCATGTGTTTACCTCTATTGCCAATAATTTTGAAGACCGAAGGTCTATTTTCAATGAAAGCACAGTTTTTCGAAATGCAGTGCGTCATGGTTTCGCAAAGAATATGTTAACGTTATATTTATTCTGGAAAATGATATTAGAAATG
>CM073774.1:7623315-7770815 GCA_037158775.1 Hetaerina titia
TATTAGATCATATGTATTTGTATTTATATTGATTTTTTTATAAATAATTGTTTTTACGCTTCTTCAGATACAAACATCAAAGGCTAAATTATATGCGTAAATTCAAGAGAAGGTTAACTAGGAGGACACAGTCCTGGATCATGAAGTCATACATAAATAAGATCCACCAAATTAATTTTCGGGTAATAAGCAGTGTATGAAAGCGTGATATATTGTTTTTTTAGGAAATATACTCACTACTATATAATATCCTGCCCTTGCTTGCTACTTTGCCCTCTCACACATTCATACTATTCGCTCTTCTTCCAGGGATATTCCCAATATTCCACGCTTTGACTTGAGTTTCCTCGGCCAGTGTGCATTTTCTCTATTCTGCTGAGCTGGAAGGAGAATAAGGTTATAAAAACTCTTTATGACGGGCGATTATTTGTGATGAAGCCATTCGTCATTTTAAGCATTTGTTGCGAAGTACCGCTCGTGTTCCCGCAAGAGTCCGACTAGAAACCCATCCAGGCGCACCCCTCGATTTGCCTCAATATCCGTTTGTCTCTGTTTTGACAAGGCAAAAAATTACTTCGATTTATAGACATTCATTCGAAGAAATATTCTTGTGCTTACTCGAGGAAAAAGCACTCGCTGAGAAGAAGAAGCACATCGGTGACTAACATGGCCGCCGCTCCGGAGAGTGGGCTTGACCCCTATCTAACAAGTACGTACAGGTCGAATTGCGTGTTTAGGACGTTACCACATATTCAGGAAGCAAAATTAGCAAGTGTATTTGACAATGAAAAGATATTGCATTATCTTAAGGTAAATTGATGAAATGTTTAATCCATGGGCATTTAGAGATTTAGCAATTTTAATAAGACCGTGGCGAAGACTTCAAAATTAAACTGAGATCGGTCTGCTTGCAACTGCCAACTCACTTGATTTCTGTCAAGAAAGAGAGCTCACAGGTACGAGTCCATGTGCCATGTGGTACTCTCTGAAGGGCGTTCACATGCTCAATCGATGGGCAATAATCTTTCATTTTTTGCCTGAACCTCTATTTGCATACGAAATAAGTCTATATACGCAACTTGATATAATTCTTTCCAGGTAGAAGTACGCATTCATATACATACGTTATTAACCACGAGGTTTGACGAAGGATTTTAAAGAAAAGAATTTTGAGAAATAATACGCGGAACTATGTATCTACATCAACAGAATACCCCTCAAGCTTTCCCAAGGGCATTCATGCAAACCTAAATCCACAATGGCGAATGAATTCATGCGAAAAACCTTTTAACTGACACGCATACTGTTATCAATCAACACACGCATGAACATGGTCCACCGAATGTAGTAATAATCTATCCAAAAACGTGTTAAGTAGCATTGAGAAGCAAGAAGGAGAAATTGTACTTTCGCATGGACATGCAGCTCATGGACACCACCCCTAGAGACAAAGGCAGGGAATGTGGCAGAGTGCTGCAGGCAGCGGGAGGGTTGCCACCCCACAGAGAGTGACGTAGGAGAGAAGGGGAATTTTTAAAAAAGACGAAGCAGAGCAAGCAATACTGTAACGGGCATTAAATTCTTTAGCGGCTGTCTCATAAAGTTATGTGGACAGGTACTCCTGGCTGTGAGCGGCTCTTCTCATCGTAATAACTCCAATCCAGGTTTCCTTTTGCTGCAATGTAATATCCTTCTTAACAACAATACGGAAAATTGTGAACAGACCTGCGCAGTTTTGACTTTACGTTGTTTTCATTTCGTAAAAAACTTAACCAAAACGTTAATATTATTTGGTAATATTGTATTTTTTCGTAAAACAGGGTGGAGAAGAATGTAATTTTTAGCTTTTAAAAATCACTGAAGAACGCACAGGTGAATTAGCGGAGTTTGAATAGTGGTGTTAGCTGAAAAAACAACGCTATTTTTAGTAGCTACCACGCAGTGGTCTGGTGAGCATCGAGGTTTTGTCGTAGAAACGTTCTTTTAAATTAATGATATTGTGGTGGCGACGAAGAGGGCTTTTCGTAGGCGGTTTTGTTTGACTCGTAATGTCAGGGTTTCTGATGCTAATATCATCAGAAAATGGATTACTAATGTACCGGCGACAGGATCGGTACTTCCTAGAAAACCAGCTGGGCGACCTAAAAGTGTGCGGACACCCGAAAACATCGTGGCAATGAGAGCGCCCATTAAACAGTCTCCATCGCGCTCTGCGCGGAAAGATGCTGCTGCTCTTGAAATGCGTATCTCCCAGAACGTTAAGGCGAATTTTACACCAAGACCTTCATTCACATCCATACAAGAAGATAGTTGTTCAAGAGTTGAGTTCAGAAGACTGGGTGATACGCACAGATGCTTGCAATACAATATCAACCTCAGTGCAACCCGACACTCTTGTGTGGTCTACAGATGAAGCGTATTTTCATCTCTTCGGCTCAGAAAATAAGCACAATTTTCGTTACTGGGTGACTGACAACCCACGCAAACTTTACCCAAGACCTCTTCATAACCTTAAAGTGATAGTTTGGTGTGCTGTGTCCTCCATAGGAATTATTTGGCCTTATTTTTTTGAATTCGAGGTTCAACTATTTCTGTGAACTCTGCGCGCGATTCGGAGATGCTGGAGAACTTTTTAATCCCCAAAATGGAAGAGCATGGCGAGTATGGGAATATGACACGGGAGCCTTTTGGCTTCAACAGGATGGTTCATGCCAACCGTCGATACATACTGACGTGGCAGGTATGAGCCAAAAGGCTCACACCAGCCACGCTTCCTTCACGACAAATCCTGCAAGAACAATTTCCCAAACGCCTGATCTCACTTCGAGGGGAAGTTCCATGCCCCCCCAGGATTTGAGTCCATGCAGTTTTGTTCTTCGGGGATATGTCAAAGCTGATGTTTGCAAAGTTCGACCAAGGACCTTGGAAGCTCTAAAGGAGGAAATTGCAAATGCCATCGCTGGAATAACGCAAGATAGTATGCTGAGAAGAGTTTTCGAAAATTTCGACTCAAGATGTGAATGGCTCACGAAAGTCGTCACTTATATGAAATAATTTTAAAAAGCTAATGAAAATTAAATAGCAATTTAGTTTTCAGAAGTAAAAATCTTTTTTTATAATAATGGTAGATTTTCGTACAATTTATCCGTGAAATCGGAGAGTCCATTTTACCTCACCCTGTATAAGAGATCCATGGCCAAATACTGTGCAAAACCAAACTGGGGGAACTATTCATCATGCTTATATATTGACAAATATTAACAAAACTGACGCATTATATTGATAACTTATGTTGACATGCAAATAATTCCATCAAATAAAATCAACTAATTGATTAATTCCATCTTGAAAGAATATATGCCATTACAAATGACTAATACAACAGGAAACGTAGGTCGGCAAGACTCGTACGAGTGATCGTACTCGATGAGCATTGAAATATTTCAGATGAAACTGGATTCGCAGATGTTATACTTCTCAAGAGGTTCTTGAATCTCTTATGTGCTATTTTTTCCAAGGTAATTATTTTTAGGCACATAAATTTGGCATGGAACATAATTTTGTTTTTCTTAACTCATAAATTTTTTTGCCATTTTATTTTGTGTATTAATGAATAGAAATCACTTATATCATATACCCGTATCTTCCTTAATCTATCTATATTATTATTATTAGGTTATCTACCGGTAAAGGTAAGTTTTTGGATGGACACAAATTACAAATAAAAATTTTGTAACTCCAAACGAAACCCAATCCACCAATCTAGTCTACATCAGGTCCCTCTTCATCTCTGTGCACTTCTTTCCTCCCTTCATCCCATCCAACATCCCTATCCTGTTCCTGCCCTTTCCTCGTTTCCCCAACATCCTCCCCTCTATTACCTTCTTCAACATTCCACTACCGCTCAATACGCCTTTCATCCATTTTTCCTGCCTCCATAAGATTTCTCTCAACAAACCCCTCTCCTCATCCACCATCTCCAGTACTTCCTCATTTGTTTTCCTTTCCGTCCATTCATACACTACTCCGTACATAGCTTCGCTCCATATCAGAGTTTTTATGAGTCTTGTCTTAACCTCCCTACTCAACGTCCCCGTCATCAACTCCCTCCTCCTTTAGGAAAGCGTCCTTGCCTAACGCAATTCTTCTCCTTACGTCCCTACTACTTTGACCGTATTAGTCTAAAACACTTCCGAAATTTGTAAACTCTTCTACCTGGTCTATTTTTTCCCCTCATATTTTAATGTTTAGCTTAGCCTTTTTCTTTCTGGAAAATTGCATAATCTTTGTTTTATTAATATTGATTCTTATCCCATATCTATCGCACTGAACCTCCAATTCACGTTCTCCAAACAAGTTCGTCGGCTCTGCTTCAATCTCCACGAGTAAGATTCTATCAGTTTCTTGCTCTGTGTTGACTACGCTTCTTCCTACCCCTTTATTTAATACTACGGCAACCCCTCGTTGGCTCTCGTTCCCGCCGCTGTATATCACTGTATAATTATCACGCCAGTTATCCACGCTATCCTTCCATCTCACCTCGCATAGACCTAAAACATCTATATTACCTCTTTCCATCTCTCGCTTAATATTCTCTAATTTGCCTCTCCTCAACATTTTTCTGACGTTCCATGTTCCTATTCCAACTACTTTCGTCTTCTTCTGCGTCTTCTGTCCTGCTGCTGGTAAATTTACCCTGCAACGGTTTCGTGGGATGAAGACCGCGGAAGTCTTGCCTCCCCCGCTGCCGGGCACGACACACGGCCCGCAGTTGCCAGGACTCAATTTCTCTATGTTGTCCATCATTATTTTCTTGGGAATAATAATTGAGGTGGTTTCCCGTTGCCTTCCTCAATAGTGTTTTTAGCGTGACATCATCACTTAATAGCCCCCTCACTGAGGAACAGACGCTGCGTGGATTACCTTTCGTCTGGCTCCTAGCCTTCGACCTATCTAGCATGGTTGACCCTACCAGGGTTATTGTGTAATGACCCTACCAATTATTATAACTCCCGCCAGCACAGCTCCAGGGGTCATCGGAACCCACAAGCCCTTCCACGACGACTAGTTTGTAGTCCAAGGGATGGAATCTATCTATATATCTCAGTTAAAGGAATCAGTATTTAAATGCTATATAAATTAGAAATTTTGCGCATAAATAAATATGTAACGTCTATATGTATTCACATGTATATAGCTGTAAGGAAAAAGATAGGAACGCACAAATTATTTCCCCAATGAATAATGCCATTCATCATGGTAACGATTCAGTCAATTGCAAGCTCTGAAAGAGATCTTTAGTGCAAAACTCTGGTCCTTGATTGGTAAATTAGTATGAAAACTTAGCAGGTACTATTATTTAAATAACATGAATACATTATCCTTTTACTAGAGGATGACTCTCATGAAGTTTGTTTTCTCGTGCGGCCGCCCTTCTTAAAATATTTTCGATAATTTTTTAGATATTTCTTCGAAATATGTATGGCTCTACCATTATTCTTATCTTAAGGTGGCGCTTAAATTACAAAAATTTATTTCAATCCGAATTCATTTTGGCCATTCATTCTTCTAGCTAAGATATTCCTGCATTCGTCCACGTCATTTATATTTCCTTTGAAAACGCTTTAATGGTCATAAATATTTCCTTTTGATCCACTTAAGATTTACTTTAACTTTCATTACTCTGATTTAATTTATAAAAAAGGGGAAAAGGAAAATTCTGAAAAAGTTAAGTTTTACATCAGAATAAACAAACTTCTTTTTAGCCTTAAATACTCCTCCTATGAAATTGAATAGCTGATTATCACCGACTTGAGTTATCTAAATAATAAAAAAGAAGAATACTATTACAATTTGACGCTTAATAAAGATTTATTCGCGGTTTGTTTGAATTCAGTACATCAATTTCAAGTCTTCAAATGACTTGATTTGAAATGACAAAAAACTTGAAAATGATGAAAGGCATCGAAACTAGTCGGGAATATAGTAAATCTTGAGAAAGTGGAAAATTGTAATAGTCTTCGTCTCCGTTATTATGTAACAATTGAACCACATCACACCTGAATCTGAAATTTATATTGTCAGAATAATTTTTCGTGGAGATAATAGGTCTTTAAAATCAAGTATATTCGAAGAGAAGCGTAATTGGGGAAGAGAGGTCTGTGATGAAGGCAAGTTTGAGCGCATCCCCTCGCTGTGCAGTTCGCAGCGCGCGCCTTTGGCAGATCACTCCACCGCGCCACGAATGCCTCGAAAATCTCGCTACAAAGACCCCTCGCGGATGGATACCCGGAGAGATGTGCACGCGGAGCCAAAGAGACTGAAAGCGCGAGGAAGGAATCGCGTTAATGAATCATATTGAAGTGGGGCTACGAAACACCGTTTTCGAAGTCTTGGCCGAATGCAAACACAAAAAAAGAAAGTGAAGAAAGGATATAGAACACCCAAGCACTGGAAAACCCTCAGAAATAACTAGCCGAGTTATCTCAAGGAGTTAAACCTTTTCTCATTATTTTAATTCAAGCGTTAATTGTGATTGTGAAACTTAAAACGCCGAGAGCGTAAGATTTCATGTAATTACTTTAATTTCGGATCGGGTACGGCTAATGGAAATCTCTTGCTTACTTTAATGATAATGGCGAAAGATCCCATGGCCTTAACCAGTTGAGAACTTTCCCGAAGGCAAAAAAAACAATATAACGGTTATATCCAAGGAATATGGACCACAGATCATCGTCATGGACGTCATGTCTTCATAAGCAAATCCCAATCATGTTATGGTTTCTTGCTTAACAAATCATTTAAACGTTTAATGAGATGAGATTTCGAGCGAAACTGCAGATATTTACCAAACATGCTGTAGAAGGTAAAAATTATTCCTCCTTTTTTATTAACCTATTCTTAACTAATGTTTTCTCTGTGGTACCATAGTTATGCTGTGTGTTTGATAGTACTCTTTCCTAGGCGAAAGCTATTTCAGTGTACACAAAGCAACATTCATGTTCATGATTTTTAAAGGGTGGTGCGCCATAGAACTTCATTACCAAGAACGTAAATGTTTTATTCCTTTGTCCATTGGTTAAAAGGTTATTCAACAATTTATTTGGTTTTTCATAATTAAAAACGTTTACTGTCTGATACCTATGCACCTGTAAACGATCTGTATCCGTTACTGAAACAGTTAATTGTAAAGTAATAACACTACGTAGCACACACTACGTAATTAACAGTAATAAATGTGTCCCTGCAGTTAAATATGTATATAGTCTAACGTACACAGTAAATGTAATTAGGAATATTTATAAGCAAAAACTGGCTATTTTTGGGGGTTGGTAAATTCGCGTGTAGAACTAACAAACAACTCCTAGGACTTCTCTCAACTTTGGTGCTTTCTCTATGATCTCCAAAGGTTATTTATTCATGCTTGCACCCCAATTAAGAACACTCCAATTTGGACAAAAACAGCCTTCAAAGTTAACTTTAATGACTCTTTAGAAGGATCACGTTTTCTTTTAGGTACTCTCCTTCAATTTTTATTGTCAGCGAAGTCTTTTTCCATTGGGGACAATTATCCTCATTACTACCATCGCCATTCATTAGCGTTAAAACACCTTCGTCACCTTCCTATCGCCCCATTTCCTTTCATCCTAAAAGCCTCTCTTCGTCACGGCTCCCCTTTCTTCTCCATCCCTAATCCTTCAATATCTCGTCATCACTTCCCCTCCTTCCGCTTCTTATGCTTTTCCCGACGTCGTGGGCCTAATTTCTTTCTTCTTTTGCGCCTAAAATATTCAGTTTTTGCCCTCCAGTCTAATAAGTCGAATCTTTCCAGCCTTCCGCAGGCCATCGTCCAATTAACGCCAAGTTCGCGTCCATTCTCATTAACTCAAACATTCCTCAGCCTCAGATTTATTGCGTTATCCTCCACACTCGGTTCATCTTGATTGAGACTTCATGATTCTCCAATCTTGCAACTCGTCATAGTCTACTCTCGTAGGATCTTTTGATCAAAAATACGCTGCAAAACCATGTCGTTATCATGTGCACTTCTTGGTGAATAAGTTGCTCTTAAAGATTCGTGTAATATTTGGAATCATTCTCTCAGGAATATTAAGTCGGCTTGTATGACGGGCAGCCAAATGAAAATCGAACCCATGGAATTGCAGGGTTCACCATACACAGCACAGAAATGCGACGAATCACGAAATAGGCATACCCCAGCGCCCCCAGCCGCCAGACAACGGACCACACCTCTTTGATCTTCTTTGCTTGCCTCTACGTGACAACAGCGTTGCCAACTTTCACGCGGACATTGTGTGCTATGGAGGGTGTTCTGTTTTCATTTGATTGCCCCTTATTGCCTTGAGGAACGTTCTCTCGTATAAAAATATTGCTGGTGCTATTTCACTTGCATCGCGAAACCAAACATCGTCAGGTCGACCAGACATTTTTCACGGCGTTTTGATAGATAAAAAAATGGGGTTCATCTTCAGCAAGCTTCCCATCTCATTGTATTTCTGGAGCAGCAATGCTTAACTCAGCAATTTGTAAATGCTGTTAGCCATTTCACTCTTTATCTTTGCACAAGTGCATTGCAGAAGCTCCGTAAAACAATCATGAAAATCGAGGATGAAATAACGTTTTTGCGCTGTCGAAAAAATTCCTGGAAAGCGTTGTTTTCACCAAAGAATCGTTGACCTCTTGTCTTGACCTCAAACTTTTTGTCATGCATCACTATGTGCATAATTGATATTGTTTGTTTCCCTCTATTCTTCAGAGCGATTAATTCCATGGCAACATCCCAAAAGTTTTATCAACTCAATTGAAGTCTCATGTGTAATACCCTAAAAATGTCATGTTTGAAAAAGTAGCATCCCATTCGTTAAATACGTTGAAGAGCAATAAAATCAGTGATGACTGCACTCTGTACTTCTGAAAAAAAGATTCAAATACAACTACGGGCAAATTTGATCAAACGGTGAGTGCTACCTGATATTATTCTCGTGGAAAACAGTTAAAATTAACGTTAAAAGACAGTAATTTATTTCAAAATTGCAGTGTGAATTCATAATTTAGCTTTGCCTTAGAATGACAGGGTAAACGTATTAGCAAACTTTATTTTTTATTTAATCTTCCTTTGACCATTAATTACCCTCCCATGAATGTATTTGTATGAATGATCTTCCTCTATTTTTCAATTGTGTATAAAGGGAAGCTGTTTACAGATTCAATGTACGAAATTAAACAATAGATTTGATTGATGATCGATGGAAAATACATATATGCAAATGAGACTTTTAATTTAAGAGTATACTTCCACAATTTTTGGAGATGTTTTTAATTAATTCATGTGTAATTAAAAATTTTATTTAATTTTAAAAAATAATTTATTTTATTTTATTAATATTCAAGACAAAAATACCCAAAATTTACTTGGAACCACGCACTCTCTCTTTCTTAAGCTGGACTGTGTCCCGAGTGGTTTCAAAGTGGATGTCCTCCATCAACTTGATCCCGAGTAACTTTTATTTTCCGTTATCTTCGAACATTTCTTGTCTCAAGATGAATTACAGCCCATTTTCTTCCCCTTTCTCCGTTAACTTCAATCTTACCCACCATGGTTCTCTTTAGCAAGGAGCTAGGACGAAATATATATGGTTCAAGCAATATATCCTTCTCTTTCTGAATTTTTAATTTCTTTTGAATCTCTCCCATTATCATCAGTGCTTCTACATTTTGCAGTATCTGTATAAGTTTACTTTATTTTAAGCACTCTTCCCCACAGCCATATTTCAATGCTTATCATGTATTTCTGGTACTTCTCATACTTTTCTTTAACATTTGTGATTTTCGCTGCTATAAGGCAAATTCTAAACAAAACGTTTGATAAATCTCTTTGTCAGTTCTTTGAGAGTCCTACTTGCTACCAAAAGCCCTTCGATCTATTCAAAAACTTTCTTCCCTGTTAATATCCTTTCCCCAATTTCTTCTGTACAGCTTCCATTCCAAGTCACTAAGGTTCCAAATTACGGATATAATTTTGCTTCCTTAACAGTGTGGACTCATTGGAATTTGTCTGCATTGCTTCATTGAAACTGAACTCTCAAAAATATGTTATTTCCTTCATTTATGTTTATTCCGAATTCATTCCCTTAGCTCCTCTTTTTCCGCCAGTTTTGTTCGATTATCTGCATATTTCACAGTCCTTACCCTTTCTCCTCCCACCACAAAACCTCTTGCTTTTCCTAAGATCATTATTAATTTTCTTTTGAGCATATGCATTTAACAGAGTTGTTGATAGACAGCAGCCTTCTCTGACACCATTTTCATTTCATTTGCCTCATCATTTCTCCCTCTCAACGTCACTTTCTCCTTTGATTACATGCAGGTCTTTTCTTGTAGTTTATTTTTGTTACTGCTTTGGTAAAATGGTAGATAAAACTGGCTCTCTTTAAGCATGTGCATTTTTTATTGCATTTTTTTGGTTGAGGAAATCTTTGGTATTGAGTTCAGTCTGGCTAAATTCCTCAGCCATAGATTGCGGCGTCTAGAGTAGTCGATATAGATGCGGTCATTAAATTGAATGTTTACAAGCCTCAGTTCGTACTCTATTACAGCCCAATGCTTTCTTTTCACTGTGATCTTAAATTGCTTTCTCCGACATATTACTACTACTAAACTCGGCCCATGATGCTACGGGACTCGGCCAAATCAGCCTTATGTTGTGCCCGGCAGCGGGAGATGGTGAAGCATCCGCGGTCGTCATCACACGAAAACCTGGCAAAGCACTATACACATCAGGGTGACAGAAGACGCATACCTCTGTATCAAAGTTTTTAAAAGTCATTTTTTATCATCCTTACTCAGCGTCCCAGTCATAAACTCCCTCATCTTGTGAAAACTTCTTTGCCTAGCGCAATTCATCTCCTTACGTCCCTACTATTTTGACCGTGTTGGTCCAAAACACTTAAAAGATATATAAACTCATCTACCTGCTCGAGATTTTTCCCTCCCATTTTAATAATTAGCTTAGCCTTTTCGTTTCTGGGAAATAGCAAAACCTTTGTTTTATTAATATTGATTCTCATCCCACATCTATCGCACTGAACCTCCAATTCACTTGGCAATGCTTGCAACCTCTAGGCTAACTGAGCAACTAATGCTTGGTCATCAGCAAACTAAACCGATTTTACTAATTCCCCTCCGACTTTCATTCCCACCTCCAGTTCTTCGCATGCCTCTTTAATCATTTCCTTCACATATACGTTGAACAGCACCGGTGACAATGGGCAACCCTGCCTTACACCTCTTCCTAACACTGCCCATTCGGACTCTCTGTTCCCCACTCGCACTTGAGCAGTCTGAGACATGTCAAGGTTGCGGATCAGTCTCCTGTCCCTCCAATATATTCATATTTTCTGCAATACACCCATTTGTTTTTGCCATTTAACTCTATCAAACGCTTTTTCGAAATCCACGAAACAGGCAAATATGTCCTGATTGTATTCTATATTCCTCTCGATTAGTGATCTCATTACTGCAATGGCATCACGCGTACCTCTTCCCTTCCTAAATCCAAACTGATAATCTCCTAAGTGATCATTTGCCCTACTCTCAATCCTTTTGTTGATGATCCTGAGAACAACTAAAGCATCGTGGGATATTAAACTTATTGTTCTGTAATCCTCACATGATATCGCCTTTAACTTTTTCGGAATAGGAACTAATACTGATCTCACAAAGTCTCCTGGCCAGATTCCTTCCTCATAGATACTACGAATCAGTCCATATAGAGCCTTCCTCCACATTTTCCTAAACATTTCAACAATTCCGCAGGAATGTTATCTACCCCCACGGCCTTGTTGCTTTCATCTCCCTTAATGTGCTTTCTATCTCATCGTCGAGTATATCTGAACCTAATCTGTGTACATCTACGTCATGTTCCTTTTCTATGTCCAACCTTGTTGACCTACGTTCTTTACCATCCCATACATACTTATCTATATTTCTTCCATCTCTCTTGAATATTTTACCCCACTTATCCTTAACTGTTAGCACAGATCTTCCCTTCTCATTTCCCAATATTGATTTTACCTTTCTGCATAACGCACCAATTTCTTCCTTCCTCTGTAAAGTCTCCATATCTTAGCACTTCGTTTTCCATCATTCTTCTTTTTCTTTATTTATGGCCCTTCTCAATTTATTTTTTTAGCGCTTTGTATTTTGTTTCACCTAACTCTGTGTTAATATTATTCTATTTTCCTCTCTCATTAATTTTTGTGATCATTTCATCCGTGATCTATGGTTTCCTTATCCTTGTCCCGTTAACGGTACCTATAGTGTCTTTTGCATCTTTCGATATGGCTTTCTTGATACAACCGCATTTTTCTTCTAGAGTACTCAACTCTTTACCGTCATCCCTGAATTTATCTTCAGGCTGCTGATATTTTTTCCTTGTTGATCCATTTAAGTTTCTACATACCATTTCATAACCTTCCGTCCCTGCCTTATTTTTTTGAAATGGATGCTATATTTCATAACCACTAAATTGTGGTAAGAGTCCACATCCGCTCACTGAGAGCTGTGTGATTGGCTCACGATGTTCCTAAACCTTTGCTCAACCAGAATATAATCTATTTGATACTCTTGCTTTTATTTCTTAACACTTAGTGCCAATCAAATTTACGGTCCAGGTATTTTTTATTTTTTGTTTACATACCCTCCCATGGACTACAACCTTGTCGTCGTGGAAGGGCTTGTGCATTCCGATGACACCTAGAGCTGTGCTGGCGGGAGTTATAATAATTGCTCCTGGTAGGGTCACCCATGCCAGATAGGTCGAAGGTTAGGAGCCAGACGAAAGCTAGTCCACGCAGCGTCTGTTCCTCTGTGAGGCGGCTGCAAAGGCGTCTGTCCACAGTGGGGCGGTCATTAAGTGATGGTGTCACGTTAAAAACACTATTGAGAAAGGCAACGGGAAACCACCTCAATTATTATTCCCAAGAAAATAATGATGGACAACATAGAGAAATTGAGTCCTGGCAACTGCGGGCCGTGTGTCGTGCCCGGCAGCAGGGGGAGGCAAGACTTCCGCGGTCTTCATCCCACGAAACCCTCGCAGCGTAAATTTACCAGCAGCAGGACAGAAGACGCAGAAGAAGACGAAAGTAGTTGGAATAGGAACATGGAACGTCAGGAAAATGTTGAGGAGAGGCAAATTAGAGAATATTAAGCGAGAGATGGAAAGAGGTAATATAGATGTTTTAGGTCTATGCGAGGTGAGATGGAAGGATTGCGGGGATTACTGGAGTGATAATTATAGAATAATTAACAGCGGCGAGGACGAGAGCCAATGAAGGGTTGCCGTATTATTAAATAAAGGGGTAGGAAGAAGCGCAGTCACCATAGAGCAAGTAAATGATAGAATCTTACTCGTGGAGATTGAAGCAGGGCCGACGAACTTGTTTGGAGGACGTGAATTGGAGGCTCAGTGCGATAGATATGGGATGAGAATCAATATTAATAAAACAAAGATTATGCGATTTTCCAGAAAGAAAAAGGCTATGCTAAACATTAAAATATGAGGGGAAAAATAGACCAGGTAGAACAGTTTACATATTTCGGAAGTGTTTTAGACCAATACGGTCAAAGTAGTAGGGACGTAAGGAGAAGAATTGCCCTAGGCAAAGAGGCTTTCCTCAAGGAGGGAGTTGATGATAGGGACGTTGAGTAGGGAGGTTAAGACAAGACTCATAAAAACTCTGATATGGAGCGAAGCTATGTACGGATCGGAAACGTCGTCGCTGAAGCAGGAAGATAGACGTAGATTGTAAGCTTTTGAAATGTGGGTGTGGAGAAGAATGGAGAAGGTGAAATGGACCAAAAGGAAAATAAATGAGGAAGTACTGGAGATGGTGGGTGAGGAGAGGGATTTGTTGAGAGAAATCCTATGGAGGCAGGAAAAATGGATGAAAGGCGTATTGAGCGGTAGTAGAAAGTCGAAGAAAGTAATAGAGGGGAGAATTTTGGGCAAGCGAGGAAAGGGTAGGAACAGGGTAGGGATGTTGGACGGGATTAAGGGAGGAAAGAAGCACACAGAGATGAAGAGGCACCTGATGTAGATTAGGGTGCTAGATTTGGTTTTTCTTGGAGTTACAAAATGTTTATTTCATAGTTGTCCATCCAAAAACCTACCATAACCGGAAGATTACCTGTGAATAATATCTGAAACCTTTCTGAGTCACCTTGCATTTTCCATGTATACCTACGACTTTTGTGGTGTCTAAACCATGTGTTGGTAATGACTAACCCCTCTCTCCTGCAGAACTCAATTGATTTTTTCCCGTGTTCATTCCTTGTGCCCAAACCATAGTCCCCCAACTTATCACCATCTCTTCCTTCGCCTACCGTCGCATTCCAATCCCCCATCACTATCAAATGTTTCCCTGCATGAACTGACGCAATTTTAACCTCTAACTCATCGTACATCCTATCGATTTCTTCCTACTTATGATTATTCGTACAGACGCTGCGTGGATTACATACTCACACTAGATTATTCTACCTAATATTCACTCGATGCTGATGTCATTAGACATATTTACATGCCAATATGAGGGATCCTGTCCGCAGGGCTACTCTATGTTCTGATTTTTAAGAGTTTTTCACTCGTTGTGAAAGCCTTTTCTGTGTATTCGTCTAGGCGAATTTGGAATACAAATTGATCGCCTTTTCTTAATCTCCCCCCTTTACAAACCGTAAATAATATCCAAATTCCAATTTTCCCTCCTCTTATAATTGTATATCACTAAAGGAATAATTGAGTGTCCTTTCACTTCTCTCTCCACATTTGCCCTTTAAGAAGTTCCCTTTCTTATTTATTGGCTCAATGTTCCGTGAATCAAGTCTCTTTCCAATCAGTTTCCATTTTTCTTTCCTTGTTAATTTCACCGCACTACTCTCCTGAGACGATGGCCGCTCACTGGTCCCAATGATGGCATTTTTTAACTCAAGAATGTTTTCTCTCAGAGGCCATCATTATTTAAGAGATAGTCCAGTAGGAATATTCTCAAGTACATGCACAAAATTCGCCTTTAAGGTTGAAAATTCAAGGCCTCTTCCCTATCTAACGTATTTTCTCCATTCTTATTATAACTACCTGCGTCTCAAAAGGAGACAATATAACTTCTTCCTAATATTTTCTTCACACCTTGTCTTTGCCTACCCCTGTTATTTTTTCCTCTTTTCAATGCTTTTTAAAGCAATACGTTTATTCAAGAGGTAATAGACAATTTAAAAGTAGCCTTAAATATAACGTACAAAATTCCATGCTATCATCCGATGAAATATAGGCTACGGATTAGTAGTCTTGTCTTTTTCCCAACATTTTTTCTCTAAAATTTACACACAAATACTTTTAAAATATGTTCAACATTTGAAGAATGTATTGATGACGTCACTTTAAGACGCAGCCACAGTAATTTTTACCAAATGAAAGGGACGAGACCGTCGCATTGATGCTTCCATTGCAATAAGCAATCCGTCGCCCCGCATTTTATCGGTAACCTTTTACATACACTCTCCCCATAATTCATTTTACAATCTCCTTTGAATAACATCAGATTAACGGACATTTTCATTAGCCTCTCCGTTTCATTATAATTTCATTGCGTTCATATCTGGCGGTTTATTTCAATTTGGTGCATGCTCGCACATTTCGGTTACCTGTGCATATTTGTTAAGCTTCGTCAATCGTCCGAGACAGTCCGCAGATGTGCTGTGCCACCGCAGTGATATAGAACGTGCGCCGGGGGGCCGCTTTGTGATTTGTACCCGCATTTCGAGGGAAGTGGCCGAGACGGGGGCTTTGGGTAAGCGACCCCACCCCTCCTGAATTCAAAACTTCAAATTGAAGAGGGAATACTACCGATTTCCTATCCTTGCCTTATTTTATCTTCGGCGTCATTTATTGGAGAGGGCGCATCGGAAAGTACATGCGATGTACCACAGAGAGCTGCGCCTAGATTGACTGCAGAGGAGAAGGAAACTAACGCAGCCACCCCTCTGCGACTCTTGCAGTACACCAAATTTTAAGGGAAAAAACAACCACAGTTTTAAAATAAAAATAAGAACAGAAAAAACATACTCCTTTTTAAACAAAGATATTGTTGAATGGAACTAGATGCCTGGTGGTTTCTTTGAGCCCTTTCCATCCAATTTTAGGAGTTTTAAGAATAAACGTAAAGCAGTCACTGGGTGATAAACTTTATTGGTCAGTGATTATTATACTAATGTACTTATAAAATATTGTATGCATGTGATGTGGGCGGAGTGATAAGTTGTATTGCGAAAGTAAATGATGTGTAAACGGTACGTGATTTTGAACGGAATATGAAATTGAAGAGTGCGTCTTTATGGACGGAGTGCGGCGATGGACGGGGCGTTGTATATGTAGATAGATAGATAAAGGTCTTTATTCTGGGCGAAATTGAGACCTTCAGGTCCCCTCTTCCATTTAACCCGTATATGTACGGTATGGTGTGAGCCTAGCCCTTGTGTGATGGAGAAGGTGCGGTTGGTAATCTGTAATTGTCATTGTATACAAGAGCATTTTCTCTCCTATCTGTTCTTCTTGTGTATGTGTGCATATATGTGCATTGTCAGAGTGACCGTTGGCCAGACTTGACCGTTACCACCAGGATAAATGTCTAATTGCAACGAGATTTATATAATAATATTTTTCGCATGCAACAAGGCATTTGGTATTGGTTAATTAATCAATTTACCATTTATTGAGGGAGAATGAAATTGGGGACAATGTTAGACAAAAGGAAACATATCACAACGAGCGAAGAATAGAATATTATGAATGGTTTATTTTATTAATTTGTTATTTCTTTATTATTTGCATGTGCAAGAATGACCGTTGACCAGACTTGAACGTTGCCACCAGTATAAATGCCTCGGTGCAACCAGGTTTATATAATAATAATTAATACTCTAAGCTCATACGCGCGAATCATTATTTTTTGCCGATGCGATTTTTACTTCGGAACTAGGAAATGTATTTAAAATTAACAGGGTAGGGATTAAAACATAGAAAATAGGCAATCCTGTGGAATCATTTGTGGTAAAATAAGAAAATAGAGCGAGTTGCAATTTCAAATGAACTTCAGTGGATGCGTAAAAAAGTACTTTTCTGTAGACATAAAAATAATACTTTCAAGCATAGTCAGTAAAAGGGAATACCAAGTGGTGAATGGCGGCATCCTTAGTCAATAGACGAAGAAATTAGCTCATTAATTAACCAATATTAATTATCATTTCACAAAACAAAGACATATTAGCAATTCATCGATATAAAATACCATATGGTTTGAGAAATTGAGATCTAGGAGAGCGTCTTCTAATAAAAAATGCTCATGAAAACTTCGTATACATTAAAGATAATATAGGAGGAGGTATGACTCTGACTGATCTTAAAATAAGTGAAACTAAATTAAACCGATTGTAAAGCACATAGTATATAGAGTATATTAAGTTACAGACAAAGAAGGAAGATCCATGAAAGGCGAAGTAACTATAATGAGGGCAAATGGCGTTAATGTAATTTAATCGCGCACATATTTGAAGCAGCGCAGCCCTGTCTCTGGAGAAATTGTGGCGCTGGAAACACCCTGCCTGGAATTCATGGAGCAAGTGGTTGCACGGCCTCAAAGGTGTGCCGATGTGTCCGGAGGCCCTAATGGGGGAAGGGGAGGCAATCAGCGGAACGTTCCTCTTGCCGACGGTGGCAAAACGAATTCCATCACTTCAACTGCGAAAGCAGTGTAATAAGATCTAATGAACTAACTAAATCATCCTGAACATTGAAATAAGTTCATTAATGAGTTGTTACTCGTAAAAACTGGTTATTTAAAAAGGAAAATTAATTATTGCGCAAATACACGCACAATTATAACGCCTTGCCATGCTGTCACGAACGTCACGGTCAAAATGAAACGCTTATAAAGGAGGTTAATACGTTCACCCCGTATAATTATCATAAAAGTTTACCGTGTTAATTGGTCGAAAGTCTTTAATTATATTACTAGTTTTTAGTATCTGCAGTAACCAACTGAGAGTAGCCATACTGCTTTGCCAAAATAGTCTGCGTAGTCTTATGGAATTGCTATTCATTTTGTCACATGATTTGCAATTATATTAGGGAAAAAGAGCTAAAATTTTGTTTTATTGTAATGCTATTAACTTTTCTTAACAAGAATGCACATTCAAATTTTGCGAGATATTTCCAATTTCAAAATCGTTGCATACGCGTTACTCTCTTTACAAATGCACATATGAATGTGCAAATCGTTAATTTGCTCCAATTATTTGCCAAAGTTAATACACCGATAGAGTTTATATTTGCTGCGCATGAAATGGGAGACATTTTGTTTTGCAGAGGCGCTTAAGTGGAAAGTAGGACATTTTATGTATGGGATATTTTATAGTCCGCCTACCTGGGAGCCTTCGAGTCTTGGAAAAGCCGCTCGTAAAAGTGCGTCGGCGCTCAAGGAATCTGCTTGGAAGAATTTTGAGGTATTGTAGCTAAATCTTGTGAAATAAACCGATTTCTTCCGAAACTCTTTGAGCAAAGCATATATGTTCCAGGACTCCATTATGAGTGTATACGATAGAGGCGAATGTATATTTGACGGATATACTAACGACAAGACAACACAATTTAAATAACAGTTAACTTTTAAAATGGTAATCAAAATGAGTTTGTCGCTTAAATCATTTATATAAAGGTTTTTGTGCGTTGAATTTGACGTACCTTTAATTTAATGTACATTATACCTTCGTCCTTTTATAATATGCGTTTGAGTGAAATCTTTTGGTCAGTAAAGAAGTTTTCCGGTTTAAAATATCTACCTCTTAGCCTAAGTCCAATGACATTAGCTAAAATTCCTTTGGGGACTGACCGCCCGTACGGTTTATTAAAGTTATTTCAGGGCTACAAATTTGTGGTATTTCGAGAAGCAGGCTTATAAATTTAGTAAATCGTCCGACCCAACTTATGATTGAGTGGACAGCTCACTGTTTGTAATTTAAATTCGCGAGGCATAGCTTTTTCTGAACCACCCATCTCTCCTTTCGATTCATGTGGTGAGCAAAAGCAATGAATAACCTATTTTTCAAATTATTATGAACATTGAAATATGAAAATTATTATGAAAATTGCGGAATGAATTTTTTCTGTACACGAGACGAGCGAATTGTTTGAATTTTTTTTGGAGGATTTGAATGAATAGGAGGCGCATCCAAATCTTTTATGAGCGCATCAGCACAGTCAAATGTTCCAATGCTCAGCGATTTGAAGTTTCCTCGACCAGAGTTCCTTTGATACCCTCTTAGCCCCATTGAGGACCATTAGCGCTTTCTGCAAGCGTCAAGCTGAAGTTAATACATTAGGTGGAAATAGGTTAATGAGAGAAACCTCTTAGGAAGGCAGGAAAGGAGGGTTTCTTCTCCGAGGGATGAGAAAAAATAAGCAAATACTTGGGAGTAGTACACACGCACCCATACCGTCCCTCCTCTCATTAAATGGGTCATTTTGATTCCTTTAACACACAGGCACGCTCTTAATAATTCTCCTTGCGGCATTTCAAACAAGTTGCACTTTGTATTTTGCGCACATTTTGAATCATTCGAGATGGATTGAGAATGCTGTGCTGTGTGTATACTTGAGTTAGTAATTTATTAGCCATTAATTATCAGTACGAAATTAAATAATTATTATAATGTTAACCTTAGTCGTATCGAAGCTACTTTTTTGGAAAAAGCATTTTTTCATCTCGTAGAGAGCGATTCAAAAATGAAAGATGCACGAGATCAGTCCCAAAAGTATTAGTACTGAGTCGATTAAATTAAAACATTAATTTCCAAAATTGATACATTAACACAAAAGTCTTCAAAGTAGCGCCCTTGTGCGTCCTTACATCGCTGCCAGTAGGTTTTCCACGCCTCGTACTCCTCCTGGAAAGCGGCGCCCGGACTGGTGCTAAGCTCCCTCCTCACGGCCCGTTATAACGCTTCCATAGAGCCATGTTGCCGTTCTTTCAGCACGGACCTCAAGCGGGGGAAGAGGATCAAGTCTGGTAAGGTATTGTCTAAAACTTTGGATCCTCACCCACATGGTCGAGGTCAAGAATCCGCGTGCGAGTTTCCACTCCTGTAAGCATTCGCGGCACCAACTTCTCACATACCTTTCTCATTCCCATGCTTTCGACCAAAAGTCGATGCGAATCACTGTAATGGATGCCAAGTCCGTCAGAAATCATGCGAACATTTAATCTGCGATCTCTGTCCAACAAACACTTCACTATTGCAAGATTTATGTTATTTTTTGATGTCGAAGGGCGTCCTCCTGAACGTTCGGCGTCTTCACATCTTCTCTTCCCTTCTGTACCAACTCGTGCCACTCAAAAACACCTGATCTGCCCATGGCGTTATCACCATAAGTTGCCTCGAGCATGTTATGAGTCTCTTTCGCTGTTTTGCTCAGTCTCAAGCAACATTTGATGGGGTTGCGTTGTTCCAATAACTGGTTCACGACGGAGCGTAATCAGATAACGTTATAGAGGTTTTGCAAACGAACGATTCGCACTTCGCAAAGGCAGGGAGTCAACTTCCACCAGACTCCAGGTTTTTCTGAGACTCCCTTCCCTCGAATTCATCCAGAGAAACTGCCGTCTATCCGGGAAAAAATAAGTCCTAGTACTTTTCGGACAGATCTTGGACGTATGATGTGCGTGCACGAACAAAGGAACGCACGCACTCGCATGTTCAATGTCATTCAAATTCAACTAATATCTCTTAATTGTTTACTTATCTATTCCACTTGCGACATCATCCAAGCCGTGGTTCCATGACAGCCGAGAAAGCTTCCGGAAAGTTCGCATGTTTTGCCCGCTGGGTTATTGCTGATGCAAGAGTAAGCGGTTCGATTTGGAGACAGTTTGCCTCCCGCCCGGGACGAGGTCGAGGGTGGCGTGGCTGGTGCGGCTCCAAGGACATCAACTGTAGAGAACCAGCGTTCCCATCCATTAATCGCAGGTCCTCCTGACTACGTAGCTTGTTTTAGTCACGTAATCTTGACTTCGGTCCTCCTCTACCGTGACTGAGGAAGTCCACTCGCGCGGTTGAGGAAGATTTCTTCCGAGATTGAGGAAAAACTTGTTCGAGGTCGAGGAAGTTCTCTTCGCACTCCTTTGGACTTCAGTCGCTCCCACGGATGCAGTTGTTCACTATCATAGTGCCATAATTACTGGCATTCCTCACTCATGGAACGATGAATTTTGGGATTAAACCATGGATGTGGAAAAAACGGATGATGAAGGTAATCTTTTGCGCTCAATGACGTCATTTTATGCATTTGAAACGATTCTATCTCCAACGACAGCTCTAAGAATCCTGTTTTTCAACGGTTCATTAATCCACATGTTTCGCTTCAATAGATTGCCTGGATATTTCAATCTCAGCCACTTCTTTCTGTCTACTGTCAGCCCCGAGAAAAGATTTGACAAGACTTAAGAACTTGAAGAACCTGCTTTCTGTTGTGGAAGGGCCCTCATCAGTGTGTGCGTACATATATACTAGTAGTAGTATGCACACGCACACGACCACACACACGTACATAGCTCACACCCTGAGCTAGAGAACATTGATACCAAATATATAACAATAATATTCATGTGAATAAGCCCTTAATCCCAATCAACACCTCGTCTCTCTCTCTCTGTTGGCTGAGGGAGGGGACGCCTCCGCTCCCTGCTGCGGTGTGTCACATTCCCTCCTTGTGTACTCGGGGGCGGAGACTGAGTTGTATGGCCAAGTGATGGAGAAATTTCCCCCTCCTACTTTTCAATTCTGTATGACCTGTCTAATCATGGTGGGGGTCTGTCCTATAAATGGTTGTTTTATTTTTATTCCCTTTTTTCGTTTCACATGTTACTATTTTATTAGGTGAATTAACTACATCTTTTGAATTGGGTCTTCCTCCCGCATGCATACAATTTTGCACGTTATTTAATGAATGTTTGGCGAATATTTCTACCGTATATCTTCCTCTCCCATATCCTCCCTTAGCACTCACCCTTCCCACCTGGTGCTTTCACCCCCTGCCAAAAACCTTTTTGGTGGATCGCGGGGTATTTATTTCGATATCGACCATAAGTTCTTGTGGCAGTTTCCGCGAAATAATGCAAATTTAAATGCGATTCTAGAAGTGGTCGTTGAAGGGGAGAACGCTCACAAAAAAGTTTACCGCCGATACGATTCCCGAGACGAGAACCAGAGCAGAGTCTGCGTACCACTCTGCTCTGGCATAAATTCACAGTCCGCGCTTCTGTTTTTCTTCCGCCCCCGACATTACTACACCCATCTCCACTCTTCATGTTGTCTAGGATGCGAGTAAGGAAGTGGATCTTGCCCGTGGGTCACTGGTTTCAAGACGCATGCACTTATCATCTAAAACAAAATGCAAATAATGTGAGGTCCAGCCAGAATGGTTTGAGGCGTCACTTTGTGAAAGCGAATAATAACGGAAGAGAAAATACATAGTTCTTCCATAGAAATTTTATTACACAAAAGAAAATACTTAGTTCACCCACATAAGTTTTATTACACACGACCTAGGTTTCGACTTGCAAAGACCTGATGATGACTTTGTAAGTCGAAACCTAGGTCGTGTGTAATAAAACTTATGTGGGTGAACTAAGTATTTTCTTTTCCGTGAGGTCCAGCGGTCACATTTTTCCGTAGGTTCCAAAACCTCAATTTACTTTAATTTCGTTCGCTTTCTTGATTATTTGCAAAACATGATCTAATTAACTCACTTGTGGCTCCCATTTTAAACTAAAAATGGCTAGAAAAAAGTCGTCTAAATTGAAGTAGCTAAGATGTACATTGTACAAAAAAAATGTATATGAAATGCACTAAAAACAACGAAAAGGGTAGTGTCGGTGAAATATTAAATGTAAATTGTCCATTTATTACTCATCTGAAAACTACAATTAAAAAAAATTTCCCAATTTTTATAAAATATAATAATAAAAAAATTTACCAATTTTTTTAACTATTGAAAAAATCAAGCTAACTGTCTCGGCATTTTTTTGTTTGCATTGATTCACGACCGTAGCTACGTTCCTTGCATATTTATATTACAACTCTCTTATTTCCTGGGTAATGAATCCATTTTGGTTTCAGGAAAAAATGATAAATCATCACATTAAGACTTTAGTCGACTGGTGAAATGTGTCTTGCTCCATCTAACATCGTTTACGTCCAGAAAATCCCAAATAAAACTCCACTTAAGAAGTGTGGATGACCAAAATTACTAGAAATTTTGATGAAGCAGAACTATACTAAGTAAAATGTGAGTTATTTCTGCCGTGTTACTGGTCACAAGATAGCCAAAGTCGGAGGTAGACGCAAACACGGAACGTGATTCCAGATATGATGACACCGAAGTACCATGGCTGTGCAGAGAGTAACCTCCGTTTCCGCGTAGCGTTAGAAGTAGTGAAGGGAGCCGAATGGTCGTCCTACAGGGTTCGTCCGGAAAATAAGTGTACTGATTTTTTCCCGCCGCTCCAGGCGCGCCCAGCACCCCTCTGACGGGCTGCGATTGGAGGGGGGTATGTTGGCAAGCGACGCTGAAAAAGGCAGTCGCCTCTGAGCTGTGGTGTAGTGAGGAGCTCTGTTAACGCGAACCTCCACGCTCGACCCACGTCACGGAACGCGATGCCGAAGTTTTTGGAGCAGCGTTATTCCATCAAATTTGCGGTAAAGCTTGGGAAATCGTCTACCGAAACTGTCGGTATGATTAACCAGGCTTACGGGGAGTCAGCCTTGTCCAGAAACATGATCTTTCGGTGGCACAAGATGTTCGTGGAGGGCAGAGAAGAGGTCGACGACGAACCACGGCCTGGACGCCCATCAACGACACTAACCGACGAAAATGTGCGAAAAGTTCGCGATGTACTGAACTCTGATCGTCGTCTTAGTGTTCGGATGATAGTAGAGCAGTTTAATGTGCCAAAAACAATAGTGCGCGAGATTATTAGGGACCAATTACAGATGCAAAACATTTGTGCAAAATTTGTGCAAAGTTGGTGCCGAAAGTGCTCAGTGATGATCAAGGACTCAATCGTTTGGAAATCACGACACAACTTGCAGATCACTGCAAAAATGATCCACATCTTTTAGAGAACGTTGTTTCGGGTGACGAGACGTGGGTCTTTGAGTACGACCCGGAGACGAAGAGACAAAGTACGAAGTGGCACACCCCATCATCACCCCGTCAAAAGAAAGCTCTCATGAGCAAATCTCGGATCAAGGCGATTCTCATTGTCTTTTTTGACAAAAGGGGAGTACAAATTCAGGTACAAATTCGTCCACTACGAATTTGTACCTGAACTGTAAATGTAATTTTACGTCCAAGTGCTCGACAGGCTTCGAAACCGTATGACTGACAACCTGAGCGACAATGCGCCGTCTCACACCGCGCTTGTCGTGTCGGACTTCTTGGCCAAGCACGGCGTGGCAATGCTGCCGCACCCGCCCTACAGCCCGGACTTGGCACCACCGGACTTCTTTCTGTTCCCGAAGATAAAGAGGAGTTTGAAAGGAACGCGATACGGGACTTTGGACGCCGTCAAAGAGGCCGTGACGACGTGTCTTCGAGAGGTTCCCGATGATGCCTTCGCGGGATCGTTCCAGGAATGGGAACGCCGCTGTAACAAGCGTATCGACTCACAAGGGTCCTATTTTGAGGAATATTAGCTTAAGATATGTAAAAGTGTAATAAATTTTTTTCCTGAGCTAGTACACTTATTTTCCGGACGAACCCTGTATTAGCTCACGCAGTATAGGTGGGTCCGCCTCGAGCGGCAGTCGTTGGAAGGTCGCGCCGCTTGTCCTTTGTTAACAATAACGAGTCTAAATTAACACTGAAATTTAAATACCCACCAAATATGAAGTTCGTTCAGTGATTAGGTTTTTACTGATAAAAAAATTGCAAAGCTGCTAACATTCATCATCGGGAAATTTGTGCTCTGTACGGAGTAAATGTGATGAGTGATAATGAGAGTTGTGCGTCAGTGTTGTCGTTCGTTTAATAGTGAACGGACAAACGTCCGTGATGATGACTGAAGTGGTCAACCGCCTGTGGTGGTGTACAATGAATTACTAAACCTGAAAATTGACGAAAAGTTCGTGAAAACCAGAGGTTAACGGTATCTAAAATCTTTAGAAGGTTTTTCAAAGATTTCTACGACTCTGTTGCATGGAAACACAACTGAAAAGTTAGGCCGCTACATGATTAGTGCTCGTCTCGATGAGGAACTTCAGGATGCCGTCATCGGTTGGGTGCGATCTTAGGTGGGAGAATTTTATGCTGAAGGAATTTGAAAACTAGTTCAGAGATATGAGATATGTTTCAATCTGTTTGGAAATCTGTTTTTAAAGTTGTAGAGATATTATATGAAAATAATAAATTTTATGCATGTATTCCAGTGTATTTTTGTTAGCATGTTACGGTGTAGACAGCCCTCGTATTTAGGAGGGTCGATTCCGTCAAGTTTTCCCAGTGCTTTAAGTCCACGTCTCACCGAAATCTGAAAGGCGGGCGAATTTTCGATCAATATGGCGACAAAATGAATGTCCGCCCTCGTGGTCGCTCCCCACCCAGCTCCCCATCCCTACTTCGGCCCCCTCCCGATTCTTAGCCCTTTTGTTTCTCGACGAACTCGGTGAAAAAGGGAGGGTGTGACGAGCGTGCGATGGCAGTGGGCCACCGAGGCACGGGCACCCCCGCACAGATGCCAGCGGACGAGAGGGAATGAGAGTGGTGTGGGCCGGGGGCTGTCGTCGTGAAGGCCCACTTCCAACCGCCGTCTCGACCCGCGATTCCGCCCTGCCATCGCCTTTCCGGAGGCGGCGGTTCCTTGGGGCGGGGACCTTTCTGCGGAGTGGCGCCCGTCCCACGGCATCGTCTGCCCCCCTCCCACTCATACGAAGCACTTTTTTGAGTCGCTATCCCTTTAACCCTCGCCAAAAAATTATGATGCGAAACAAAACTGCGCTAAATAAAACGAAATGCTGCTTCCCATTTCTTCCCCGAACCGAAGATCAACTAAACGAGCAAAAAAGATTCTCGCCGGAGCGATAACGTACCCATACTCAGTTGTTTTTGTTTCGTCACGAAGCCGAGGATTGTTCCTAAAAATATCTACTCGAGTGCATGATGGGAATAACAGAGCGTAATGCTCTCAAAGCGAAAGGATGGCAAAATTTGGAAAATCATCTTATTGCCCGACTCTATTTTCATTCGGTAACATTCGCGAGCAACAGTGGTGACCTTTGAAGATGTATCGGATGGAATGTGACTCTCACGCATACCATGGGCAACCTGAGGTTCTAGAAGGTCACCTAATGAATGCGAAGCGAAGGTCAGTGGGAGCGATAGGATCGTTTGCAACAAAATTTGCACTAATATTTTTACAAGAAGGAAATCGATATTTTAGACGCTAAAAATTTGGAAAAATATTTTCTCCATGTTTCTTAATATTTATTGTTGAGAGAGTTGTTGTTTAGAGATTTTTTATATCTTTAAATTTATCGATCTTTGGTAATATTTCAAAGTAATCATTTCCACTTAATATTTTTTTTAATCATTAATACCCTATTGCAATTTATATTCACTATTAGTTTTAAAACGTGCTTGTGGAATAATTATTACTTGTCTTGAAACTATCTAAAACAAAAATATGGTGATCAGGCATTGGTGTCCATGTAAAAGACATTCCTCCCTCGGATTAGAACCTTCAGAGATATTTTCTTAGTTTTGATGGTTACCGGGTAACATAAATTCCTTGATTTTTAACATATCACCTTAACGATTTCAAAATATACTACTAATATTACAAAGTAATATAATATATTCAATTGAATTAATTGCTCAAGAGTGGAAATGCCTGTCGTAAAAATGCGTATTTCAAGTTTGATTTCATAGTGTAAAATAAAATTATATGATAGTGTATTCGAGTTGAAAAATAATGCTTAGCTGATTTGGTCGTAACAGGACGCATACCATCCGCTGTCATTTAAGTCATAGGTGACAGTTTTCCCGATCAGCGTTTTCGTCTCTACACCTCAACCCTGCACGGCTGTGCACGGAAAGGTTTCAGCCCTTCCCATACTGGTGATGACGAATAAATGCCATTAGCTTTTCTTAATTGCCCATGAGTAATCGCATTCCTTTGTTTGGTGTTTTGGGTTTGCTATGCAATATGTTTGCTCGTTTGTTTGTTTGTAGCTAATGGTGCGTGGGGTGCCTTCTTCAACAACCTTTCCCCCCTCCCCTCGTTACATCCTCGACACGTTCTCCTGGAGCCACCACAGGAGAGGAGGTAAATGAAGAGGGCTGAGGGGGAAGGGTTGAGTATCACGTGTTTACTTTCGATTTGGGAAACAATATTAATTCTTGGTTACTGGCCCTCCTGGACGTAAATTCTCGTGGAGAAAGAGCTTTGCAAACCAGAAAATCTCCGCGGCGAACGCTGCTATTTGGCGCGATTTGTTCGTAAATAGGTGTCTTGAATATCGGATCCGCTAATCTGTCATAATTTTTATATTTTTTTACACTTTTCTAATTGTGCTTTCTAGCGTCTTGCGAAATATCTTCAAAATTTTAGATCGCCTATTTTTTTTCGCGGGGTTAGGAATTGATGGAAATTGTTGGTTGATCTGAAAATACGAGATTACTCTTTCCATTGCAATATATAGATGAATACACCGTACGGCATACAAAGCAATCGCAGCGTGATCGTCCGTTTTCTCCACTTCTATGGCTTAACACCAATTCAAAATTCGTCCACAATTTTGTAAAAATGCAGTACTGTTGTTATGGTTGCGAAAATTTGTGTTCGTAGGTACTGCAGCTGCAGATGGTTTTCGCAAGCAGACACTCGACTCCGCTCTTGCTCGTCCGTCCAAAGATCTTCGGGAGGACGAGTTTAGCGCAGATCTTTCGCATCGCCAAATTTGCAGTGATAATGGTGTATGCACTGTCATCTTATGAATGTCAATACGATTTGTAATCATATGAACACTTAAACCGATGGTCTGAACTCGGCACTTAGCGTAGAGGTTGAACATTGTCGTCGGTTCTTCACGTCGACGGCCGTCCAGCGCGGGGCTCGTTCTCCACACTCTATCGGCTATCTTTGAAGAGTTTTTGACACTTAAAAACTTCAGTTTGTGAGATGAATTCATCCTAGAACACTTGGCAAATCATGCTCAACGGTTTAGTACCTCATATCCCCGGTCCAAAGGTCCAACACACGATTTGATGGCGTACCGCTGTTCATTCGTTCGCTGCATTTTGCAGTTTCACCGAGTCACTCGACACGAGTCCACTAAAACAGGGTTAATCTGAAGAAACGGTCGCAGGCGCTTAGCCAGTGTTAAACATCAGATCCCTCACAACCGAGTCGATGTGGTGCGTGCATCCTGCGGCGTCACCTAAGGAGAAAGAGAAGTCCCCTTTACTTTTTACCCATCCCAACATTTCCGACTGCTACCGCATATTCTACGAGAAAATAAAAAATTACGTGAATAGTAAAACCACGTTTCCTGCGCATTCGAATCACTACATTTTTCAATTAAAAATTCCACAAAATCTCCAATTCTATGAAATTCAAAATGCCATTTAATGGATAATGAAATATTTGATAACTCATAATATTGACCTCTTGGGAATTTTGATAGCACCAGCAGCGCTGGTTGTTTGCGGACGCCGCGCTGGCTTTCAAATTCACTTTTTTATGCTAGAGCCCAGTGTTGTATGCGGAGACCCACCTTACTTCCCCCTTTGTCGAACGCCTCTTCGCGATCAAGGACTCGAACACCGATCCCCCTTAAATCTAAATGTTGACAAGAATGAAATTAATTGGGAACTCTTGGAAATACCCCGATTTGAGTTTTTCCGGTATTATACTGACTCTCATTTACATAGTTGGAACAAACTTTTTTATTTCATGTCATTCCAAATTCCTACTTTTCCAATAAAAATGATTTTAACCTTGCAGTGTACACAAGAAACCGATTTATTCTCCTCCATTGAATCATTACGAGACTTCCTTGAATTATTCACTTAATACGCTTTCTTTCCTTTCTAAGCCCTTGGGTATTAACCTGATTTGGAAAAAGGGTAAATGAGTATTTGACCGTAAGGCATTTTATCAAAAGCAAGATTGTATAGAGTGTGTAAAACACGCTTTGGAAAATGTGTGCAATCGATTTCAGCGTCTCTTTCGGCCACTGTTTGCACTCCCGCCACTGAAGCTGTTGCCAATCATTTATTGCTGAGCACACAAAAGTGTTTGATTGCTGAAAAAGTCACATATCTCCTCAGTCAATGTATTTGGCATATTTTTTCAAGTATTATATGAACCATTCTTGACAATTTTAATAAAAGAATCTGTATTGATAAAAAATGCCAATAGAAATCTATGAATTAGTACATCGATCTTTATAAGAGGACACACCTGCCAGTATTCCATTAGCCTCTTCTAAACCGAAATTGGAATTGAGCTTTTGTCATTAATTGTATTCGTTACTTGCATAAGAGTTGTAATTCCTGTAGGAAATAAAAAAGGCGTATTTTAATGTTAAACGGCCTCGTAAAGAGTCCATTATTGGTATATGAGTGTATTATTTTAGTGGATGGAATTAATGTGGCATTTAAATATCTCCGGTAAACGTCAATATTACGTTCGGTTGTTGACATTAACGTTCTCAAATTCCCTTTGGTACATCTTTGGGATGAGGAGACACGACCAACATTTACAAAAGTTACGCAAGCTTCCAAAATATTAGCACATTTTTTAATTAATTATAACGCTTCCACCACTTTCTCTCAGCGCAGTAACCTTGTGGGTTGACCATTAACTTACCCAGCGAAAAGCACCGAGGTCACATCTTGGTGTTGCCTTTCGGAAACTCCCGAATCGACTCATGATGGGCAATTTTCTAGGCAGCGGGACTTAATGCGAAGCGTCAGGTGCTAAAGAATTTGGCTGCGACTTGATAATTAAATTTAGCGGGCCATTAAACTGAAGTGAATGACTGGCGATTCATACCATCATTCAACAAACCGACCCTCCGGTTGATTAATGTGTTTGCCATGCGTAGAGGCTTGGTCGGGGAGAGCCAGGAACAATATTTATCGACCATATTTTTCAAACTAACTAACTACGTTGATTAGTTAATGCAACGTTTTAAGAATCCCAAAAAGTATGAAGGCAATGAAAGTCAAATATAAGGAAATACTGTTAAATCTTCTATACCTTCATCTTATTCTTAACCTTCTACGGCGTTATTTTTAGAAATCTCTTATGTTCGAGTACGGCTCGGGCCTTGCAGTATCCTTCGAAAAAGAATGAACTACCCTAACGGTCAAGTTTATATTACAATCAAATTAAAAACCTAAAAAAGATGGCTCCAAACATGGCTCTACATAGCAGACCTTGAAACGGATAAGTGGGTTTGAAATCTCTCAATCTTTCACTCCTGAAATATCACTTTGAATCAGCTGTCATTATCCTTCCCCATATATCTCAGAGAGGGACCTAATAGTTAAATTTCACCAAATGGTGCAAAAATTGTTTCGAATTTCCTTAATTGCTAAACAATATATCCTTAGGAAAATCACCTATCGAAAGAAACGAGCTCAGAAAACAGCACAGAATTTTACGCACCGCAGGCTTGGGCAAATCTCCGAGAAGCTAAAGTGATTGTGGTTTGATCTAGATATTCCACATGTACAAAAATAATTTATATTTTGAGAAAAATTATAAAATAACCTAAATAATTTTAATAAAACCTAAGTAAAAATAATCTGGGTCGTGAGCAACCTCTTGATTTGAATCTAGATTAGCTGGCGAAATGCATTGAGCTATTAAGAGCCGTTTAACTTTTGCGTAGTTCAAATTATGCTAATTTAATAATAATTGTAGGCTTAATGGATTCTTCCTTCAAGCATCTCTCATCTCTGGATTTTTTCCCCGCAAATGTCTAAAATATGTTAATTATAATAGGTAAACTCTTATGCGAGGAAATTATTATGGTATAAACATACACTAGAATAGAAACAAATGTTTTATTTTAAGTTTAAAAGTTTTATCTTAAAACTACATATTTCCACTACTATTATATATATTTGCCAAGCAGATGTGTCATATCTTCGTGCCTTTGTCATATCTCTGAACTAGTGTTCAAATTCTTTCAGCAATAAATTCTGCCACCTGAGATCGCAGACAATCGGTGACGGCATCTTCAATTTCCTCGTCGAGACGAACACAAAACATGCAGTAGCCGAACTTTCCAGTCGTGTTTCCGTGCAACTGAATCGTAGTAATCTGTGAAAAACTTTCCTAAGATTCTAGATATCGTGAAACCCCAGTTTTGACGGATTTTTCGTCAATTTTCAGGTTTACCAGTTCATTTTACAACCACCGCAGACGTGAAGCCACTTCTGTCATCATCTTGGACATTTTGTTCACTCTTAAACGAACGAAAACACTGACGCCCAATTCTTGTCACCCAATCACATTTGCTCCGTACAGAGCGCAATTATCTCGGCAATGGTCAACAATTTTGAATTTTTTTTATCATTAAAACCTAATCACTCAACGAACTTCATGTTTGGCGGTAATTTCAATTGTACTGTTCATTTTGAATCGCTCTTGTAAACAAACGACAAGCGGCGCCACCTTCCAACCACTGCAGTTCGAGGCGTACTGACCTATAACTGTGTGCGTCAATGCAGCGACCATTCAGCTCCCGCCACTAGTTCTCACACTACACGAAAACTGAGGGTACTTTCTGGACATGCTTCGTAGTTACATTCTAAGAATACTTGCTTCATACGCCTAGAACGGAATAATAAATAATCTCCACACTTTTTATTATGCGCTGCAAACTCTCTCTTTAGCTAGCCCTAGGAATATTGCCATGGATAAAATGATGTTTAGGCTTCCTATCAAAACTTCCGAAGCGACTAATTGCCATTTTTGTAGCATGTGGCTGACTGATGGTAAAACGGTCGAGGAAATGAACATTGAATTTGCTTCTGTGCTTGAGTAAAAATCTTTTATAAAATACTCAGCATTAGTCCCCACTTCTCAAGTATTCAAGTGTACCGGTTTCGCGTGATGAGTCATGTATTGTCAAATGAAAGCATTTTTAAGTCTTCAGGTTTCAAATCTGGTTTAATTATTATCAGAGAAGACATAATGCGTTGCGCATCACAAGTCTTATTAATTTGGTCAGAGCATTCATCCTATTTCTCTCTATCGCCTTCACCTCGAATTACATTCAAGATGAATAATTGGATACATATCTAACACCTGTGCAAGGATAGTATTCAACCTTGATTAATGATTTTCTTTATTTTTGCAAAAAATCGTTAAATTTGGGAGGCTTGTAATTTTGGTGGCTGCTGCGCCTCGAGAAAACGTGGCATCATTTCATACGCAGGACTTCGTTGTGTTGTTGCGTGATGGGATGCATCTTCTTCCTCTCCTGCCTTCCAACTTGCCAGGCACGCGTGCTATCGCCTTTAGTTCTTCCGACAGATGCGCCTTCTCTCCGATGAAGGCGTCGCCGAAAACGTCCGGGCGAGTGAAAGAAGGCGACTTTGCTGTTTCTCCGATTGGCCGTGTGTGTGTTCCACCGTCGTCATCATCTTTCCCGTATCTCCGCTTGGTTTTATTGGGCGCGCCTTATCATTCCTGCAATGCTCATTTTTCCCTGCCTGGAGAAAAGGGAACTTTGCGGCAATATCATCTTCCGCCCTCTCTTACTCCCCTTTCCTTATCCTTAGAAAGCTTCCCTACCTCTCCATTTCTCTCCGCAGCCAGAGTAGCATTGTCAAGAAATACAGGCACACCAACCTACCCGAATATTATCTCCCGCAAACTAGAAACTTTCCTTATATGCATAGTATACAAACACACACACTCACACATATAATATATATATATATATATATATATATATATTATATATTATATATATATGTATGTATGTATGTGTATTTCTATATTTATAAAAAATTTGGACGGCTCAATAGAACTAAGAATAAAACAGATAACACTTAAAAGGACACTCACACTGTAGATGATTTAAGCTTTCGGCCTACTCCGAGGCCTTCTTCAGGTCAGACTGAGAGGTTTTGAGGGAAGAGTGCCTGGGGAGGGGGGGCGGAAGGTTTAGGGACTGTTGGGAAAGAAATTAAAGATGGCGGTTAAGGGTGGGAATTTTAAAGGATCGGAAATATAGGATGTATGCGGATTCGCGAGTTCTCACCTCTATGTTGGTGGCTGAATCGGGTAGGGATTCTAGAACTGTTAGGAAAAAGCATTCGTCAAATGATAGGTTGTGTGAACTTGCGTGTAAAGGGATAGGAAGAGAAGAGAGTGAAGCAGAATTACATGAGTAGCGGTGATTGTTCATTCGGATGGATAAGGGGGTAACGCATTCGCCTATGTAGAATGAGGTGCATTGTTTGCACGACAAAAGATAGATAATATTTTTTGAGAGGCAATTAGCGTGGGAACGGGGTGAAGGGACAATGAGGGGATGTGGGGAGAGGGGAGCAGATCTGATTAGGAGACATGTTTTACATCGGGGGCGATTGCAGGTAGGGGAAATATGTGGAAATTTGTCAGGGCGGGGTGTCCAAGGGTTGGTGGATCTCAGAAGGTTTCTGAGATTGGCTGGTCGTCTGTAAGCGACAGAGGGGCATTGGGGCAGTAAGAATGTGGTCGCGTCATTGTCATGTAATATAGGATAAAGTTCTTTAAGAATGGTTTTCAGTCTGTGGGATCCGGGGAAATAGGTTGTGCAAAGGTTGAGTCCAGCGTCAGATGTGGGGTTGTTATTCTGTGGTGGGTGTGGTCGGGTGGAGCGGTAGATTTTATCCTGTAGGAGCTTTTCTGGGTAACCGCGTTTGTGGAGTGCATGGTGTAGATTGTGGAGGTATTTGTTGAGGGTAGCTGTGGTGTTGCAAATCCGATGTCCGCGGATAGAGAGAGAGTTGGGAATTGAGCGTTTGGTATGAGAAGTATGACTACTAGTATAGTGTAAATATTGTTGATGATTGGTGGCTTTGATGTGTACTGAAGTGGTGAATTTGTTATTGTGAATTGAGATGTCTGTGTCAAGAAAGGTGATGGTGGAGTCTGAAATGGAAGAAGTGAATTTAACAATGAAAGAAGAATTTAAAGCCGATAAGAAATTGTCAAGAGAATCAGAGCCGTGTGTCCAGAGCATAAAAATGTCGTCAATGTAGCGGACCCAGAAAAGAGGTTGGAAGGGTTGCCGTGAAAGGAAATTCTCTTTAAGGTGGCCCATGAAGAGATTGGCGTACGATGGCGCCATCCTCGTTCCCATCGCTGTGCCTTTCGTTTAGAGATAAAAACCGTTTTGGAAAGAGAATGCATTTTTGGTCAGGACGACAGTGGCGAGATTGAGGAGAAATTCGGTAGAGGGGCACTGGGGTGGGGGGCGTAGAGAAAGATAGTGTCGGAGGGAGGATAGGCCTTCTGCATGGGGAATAGAAGTATAGAGGGAGGTGACGTCGATGGTGGCCATAAGCAGGTTGGAGGTGGAGGGAATGGAGACAGAGTTTAAACGGTGGAGGAAGTGATACGTGTCTTTCGTGAAGGAGGGCAATGAGAGTACGATAGGTTGTAGGTGGTAATAAAGGAATGCGGAGATTCTTTCGGTGGGAGAGTTAAAACTAGAAACTATAGGGCGACAGGGGATTTTGGGTTTGTGTATTTTTGGGAGGAGATAAAACTGGGGTGTTCTGTGGTTTGGGGGTGAGAGTAGGGATATGTCTTGGGAGGTGAGGCCTTCTTCTGGTCCAAATTGGAGGAGAAGAGACCGAAATTCCTTTTGAAAGGTTGGAGTAGGGTTGTCGGTGAGAGTGGTATAGGTGGATGTGTCGTTGAGGTGACTGAGGGCTTTGGAAATATAGTCTCGGGTGTTTAAAATTACGACTGAGGAGCCTTTATCGGCGGTAGTGACCACGATGTTGGGATTGGCCTGTAGGGTTTTAGGCACTCTTCCCTCAAAACCTCTCAGTCTGACCTGAAGTAGGACGAAAGCTTAAATCATCTACAGTGTGAGTGTCCTTTTAAGTGTTATCTGTTTTATTCTGTGTTCTATTGTGCCGTCCAAAGGTTTTACATATATATATATATATATATATATATATATATATATATATATATATATATATATATATATATATATATATATCAAATATAATCATATTAGTGGGGCCAGTTCCTTTCCCTGTGCCGGTTACGGTTTCCCAGGAAGATCTGGTACCCGAAAAATCACATAGCTTGGGTGGAGCTACAGGTGCCCGGAGTTTCTTGTCCGGGAATTGAACCCGGGACCCTCCAGTCAGTAGTCTAACGCTCTACCCCCTGGACTACCGCGACCCATATATATATTTTTGTATGTATATATATATATTATATATATTTACTATATATATATATATATATATATATTATATATATATTTACTATATATATATATATATATTATATATATATATACTATAAATATATATATATATATATAGTTTATATACTATATATATATTTATATATATTTATACCTGTATGTATTAATATTCCCCCTCCCAAACTCTTCCCCTTGCAAAACCTTTCTTGATCTTGCCCCTCCATCCAGTGTTTCCAACCCCTTCTGTAATAACCTTTTCCTCAGTTCCTTCCTTCTCTTCCTTGAGAAAGGTGGCTTGTACCACCGCAAATTCTAAAATGAGTGATTTTTTTTCTTTTCTGTGTGTTTCTGTGTTTTTGTCATTGTTCACTAGTTCGAACTTCATAGAAAATAGCATCCACATTCATGTGACTTTCACAGGTGTTAGGGAAAGTTGTGGTTTGCAGAGGACGAACAATAGACTAACTTGGATGATTCATTTAAAATTTTTGAAGAATTCTCTCAATCCAAAAAGTAGTGCACACGTACGCACGCACGCGTGAGACAATGGCATAAGATTTAGAGGTGAGGAGGGCGTTGTCGTGGTGTGTTGCGCATCCGAGCGCGGTCCATTCATCTCCGTCCTCCCTTCGAGTGGCCACACCTCTCGCATTCGCCTCTCTCTCGTCCCCCACCCACCCACGCCTTCCGGCCCCCCCTCACTCCACGAAATGGAGTCGACGACCTTACTCAGGACAAGACAAGGCACCTCTCCGGACAGGAGGTCCCCTCCCCCTTTGTCCCAAGCGACGGATGAGAAACATTTTGGGCAGTCTTAGTGCGCCTCCCTCATCTTCATCCTACATCGCGGCGAGATCGTGGCAAGGCACTATTCCCACGTAAATAAGAAAAATGATGGAAAATCGCGATTACTCACTGTCCCCACCTGGACCCTCGGGATCCAGGAACTGTTTACCGGAAGTACATCGTTGCTATTGAGGACATTTTTCCTGTACTCCAAATTTATCTTGTCTTCCATCTTCCTTTTACACGGCAGTCCTACTCATTACTACCCTTGACTACCTTCCACCCTTTGAAACTCGTTAAAAGTTCATGAAGAAACTGTGACCTGAAAGTTTAAGTTTATTTAAAATATAAAGTATTTTTTACTCGATAGTTTTCTTTTATTGATGAAAATGAGTTAATGAAAATTGTTAACCCAAACAAAGTTCAACGAATAAATAGGCATTTTGATGTCTCCTCGACGACAACTTTGACGTAATGTGCCATAGCTTTAAGTTTAACTATTATTCATATAAATGGTTAAATAAAAGTCATAGTAATTGAATTCAAAATATTTTACTTCAGGATAAAAGAGGTAATTATAACGTAAACATATTTTGCGCAAACTAAAGAAATGATTTTTGCGGAAATTTCATCAAAGAACATAGTGAAAAGGAAAGAGTCGGTTAATCACAATCCATCAGAAAAATACTTCGTAATCTGTCTAGTCAAATAAGTAGGCATAAAATGCTATCAAATGAAAGTGACCATTTCAAGGTGGCAATTTCAGGTTTACATGGCTGTATATAGTTTTAACAAAATGTTATTACGAATCTGACAGTATTTAAACTGCATATGTTTCGATAAAGACAAAAATGTTGTTTCTTTTTAAAAACTACTCATAAGCAGTTTGTATTATATTTAATTTAGTTTTCACCTAAGTTTTTCCCTTCCTGTTGGATCAATGGCATATCCCACGTTTGAATCTGCATTTAATTCCGAAATAATGACTCCACACTAAACCTTCTCTATTACTATTGGAATAAATTTCATTTTACTGCTGAACGTCTTATTTTTTTAAGTACACAGTTTGTTACGGAGTTGTGGAAAGTAAAGTTGCGCTAACTTCAATCAGAACTTTTTTTACTCAATGCATACAACTCGATAATTGTATGTTAAAAAATGATGCATAATTGAGTATGCTATTTCCATTGAATTGCAATAAGACAGTCAGTTTAGCTAATATATGCCACCTGATTAAAAAATTTAATATGGAATTAATAGTGATTACTTTTTATCCATAAAAATAGATTGAAGAAAGCGTAATTTTAAGATGGTCCCCGAAGAACACAAAGGACAAGGAAATGGCTGGGAAAATTTGCGAACTTCAATTCGCGAGTTTCAAAAGGTGAAGCGCGGATTTAAAGCTTCTCTCTGGGCGTAAAATATTTCGTCTCTCTCTTTTATGTTTTGCAAATAACTCTTCCATGATATGGACAGGCCTCAAGCGACGAGAGCTCCTTATGGTTCTTATCGAATGTATCAAAATCGGCTCTCCGATATTAATTGTGTACATTTTTATGGTTTTAATTGCGTTTTTTAGCTCAACCGCTTTTAGTATAATTAGTGCTCGACAAATTTTCTTTTGGAAAATAATAAATCTCATTTGGTCAAATATTGTTGATCACAATTTCATTTTTGGATGATGGAATAATTAGACAGCCTGAGATATCTTTTATTTTTATGTCCACTTATGGCTCCGATTTCTATTTGAAAAAATACATTTTGAAAGGATTTGCCATATTACTGTCTTTATGTACGAGCAATTTATGTAGCCCTAATTTTTAAGCTGGATATCTAGTGCTACAGTCAACTCAAATTTTCGCATCATAAGTTGTCCTCAACTCTACAACTAGCGCAGCGTCTCGAGTTCAGCAGTTAAAGGTTTTTTGACCTTTCGGTGACCTTCTACAGTATGCAGTCTCGTATACCATGGTATTTATACAATCTTCCAATTTTTTACTCAATTTTAGTCCTTGTGAAGGCATTAAGTTTCTTCAGTGATTATTTAATTCACAATGCCGTAATACTCGTATTTCGTGCTTCTTCCTAAACTCAACCGCACTTTATACCTTCGCTACCCTTGCAATCCTCCGATTCCCCTCTGGTCCTCCATTTGCATAGTTCCTTCGCTCCACATCTATTTGAAAAGCTAGCATGTTATTAATTACGTGTCACGGAGTCGCATAGTAAGTCTCTCCATCTCGGCCTTCTTGTGTCGATCGTAATTGATTCTCTATTGCATCCTTTTCACATTCAGGAGGAAAGAGTATTATTGTTGACATTTGCGGCAATTCCTTCGTTGGAATTTAAAAATTGACATTAGTAAAAGAAGAGCTAATGAAGGCGGAAATTAGTGTACGTTTTAGGGGCAGTCAAAAGAAAACTGAACACCCATCACAACAACCAGCCCGTGCACCAACCCAACAACTGCTTGCGCTTTTTGATTTGCCACGATACAGTTTTACAATCACAGCGATTGCAGCGTCGATTCGTGAAAAGCTAGATTCTAGATTTTAGCGGATTCTGTGTTACGGCGGGGGTTCGGTTTTCATTTGACTGCCAATAGTACTTTGAGAAAATTCGCAGGTACGTATTAATACGCATAATATGCAACTTAATAAATACACACTGGTACAAGCTTAACTTTGTTAGATTATTAAAAATGATCTTTGAGTGCAAGAGAATAGTGTAATATTGAATGTTGTCTGTTTCGGTGTCGGATATTTTTAGTTGAATAATAGGAAAAACGAATACATTAAAAGGGAAGATAAAGTAAGAAGCCGATGTACCATTAAAGAACCACTACGTTCAAGCAGCACAAAATACTTTATTCAATGACCAAGCTTCGGAAAACAAAGAGATATTTTCAATTTTCCCACAACTTCTATACTGTTCAAATTCTGTAAAGCCGCGCTTGAGCAAAAGAGCACAAAAGTGGCAAACATACAAGGAATTCAAGGAGAGGAGAGATACATTTTATACGATTCCAGTGAAGATGAATGCACTAGATAGAATAAATACTTGGAGGTAAAACATTCTCAATATTTTGTAATAAAAGTGTGAATGTTTGATGAGCGTGGATGATGAAGAACAAATACAGGGTGAAGCAGATTAGACTCCTTGATTTGATGGGTAACTTGTAAAACAACCAACCAAGATATCTAAAAAAGTTTAATCCAATGCTATTTTATTTTTATTAGCTTTTTAAAACTATTTCATCCGGCTGACGACCTTGGTGAGAGACGCACATGATGAGTCGTTCAAAAAAGTTGTCGAAAACTCTTCTCAGCATACTATCTTGCGTTATTCCAGCGATGGCATCTGCAATTTCCTCCTTTAGAGATTCCAAGGTCCTTGGTCGAACTTGGGAAACCTCAGCTTTTAGATATTCCAAAGAAAAGAAATCACATGCGCTCCAATCCGGGGAGCGAGGGGGCCATGGAACATCCCCTCGTAAGGAGATCAGGCTGCCGGGACATTGTTCGTGCAGGATTTGGACATAAACGACGGGCGGTGTGAGCCGTGGCAACATCCTGTTGAAACCAAAAGGCCTCTGTGTCGTATTCCTCGCCATGCTCTTCCTTTTTGGGGGGTAAAAAGTCCTCCAGCATCTCAGAATGGCGCACAGATTTCACAGTAACATTGGAATCTCGAGATTAAAAAAGGTAAAGCCCAATAATGCCTATGGAGGACACAGCGCACCAAACTATCCCTTTGAGGTAAAGTTTGCGAGGGTTGACAGTCGCCCTGTAACGAAATGTTTGCTTGTACACGTAATCTAAGCCGGAGAGGTGAAAATGTGCTTCATCGCTAGACCACAGCGCCCTCTGCGTTGCCACCACTCTACTATTTTTCATAAAGAACGTTTCTACGACAAATCCTCGATACTCATCAGACCACTGAATGGTAACTACAAAGAATGGCGCTGTTTTCTCCAGCTAACGCCACCACTGTCACTCCGCTAAATTACCTGCGCGCTCTTCAGTGATTTTTTTAAACTACGACGTCCATTCTGGTCCACAGGGTATAACATTGCTTAAAATTTCTATTCCGAAAAAAATTACATGCACTATATTCAAAGTGTAGAACCGAAACAGGTTACAATTCATAATATTATTTAGCAAAATATTTAACGTTATGAGTATTACTATGCCTTGTATAAAATAGTAAGCTGCAGTGTTAATATATTCTAAGAAACTGTAATAGTAACTTTAACGGAGTCACCCGCTATGTGTGCATTATAATGCAACCATTTCAGAGAGTAAAAATCATTCGCCTTGACCGGGATTCGAACCCGGATCCCTCGATATCCGGCCGAGTGCTTTAACCAATTAAGCTACCGAGACGTCCTCTTACACTCTGAAATTTTGGGGACTTTAAAGGAACAAGATGTTATGACGAAATACCGTACATACAACACTCTCATTTTACTCTCTGAAATGGTTGCATTATAATGCACACATAGCGGGTGACTCCGTTAAAGTTACTATTACAGTTTCTTGAAATTTGTCTAAGGTATGAACAGCCTAAGTGTTTGAAATTGGCTTTATTAACATCGTGGACTGTGGCGCGTCGCGCACGACTACGAATGCCTGTGACATTGTATGTACGGTATTTCGTCATAACATCTTGTTCCTTTAAAGCCCCCAAAATTTCAGAGTGTAAGAGGACGTCTCGGTAGCTTAAACACTCGGCCGGATATCGAGGGATCCGGGTTCGAATCCCGGTCAAGGCGAATGATTTTTACTCTCTGAAATGGTTGCATTAATATATTCCTTTGTTAATTCAACCACGGGCACAGAGGCTTTAGCATCATAACGTAAAATGAGGACCACGGTTTGTATGTGTAATCCACTCAATAAAATACGTTGAACGCACGTGTGTATTAGCCATTTTTGCATTATCATCTGATCTGATGAACGTCATGTATATAAGTTCATTACTTGAATATACAACATTGGTGAGAGGAAATGTTCAGAGAGGGTGGGCTTATAGAAATAGGATTGGTTCAATGCGTTTTAATCTCTATTAAGTGAAACTCTGAACGCCTGTCATCAGATGAAGCTGCCAGGAACTGAAGCGCTAATTGTATACATTCTGGCAAATAATGGAAGGTATATGCATACTGTGTTCTCAGTTTTGTTCCTCTGCTAATTCGCAGTTGCTCCCATTCCCTCGAAGGACCATAGGTTTGCCGCGCGAGGGGAGCAACCCTTTTTTTTTGGAAAAGGGACGGATGTCCTAGGGGGCCACTTTATCTTCCATTTCCAGGTCAGCACTCCTGCGGGTTAACGAAACTCGGGCCTGCTCCTGAGCGCCGTCCCTCTTTTTCCACACGCTTCTAGCTTTCAAATGGCCTGGTGACCGCAAAATTAACGATAACTCCGTAGTCATACACTGTGCCCTATGATATTTTCCGCTTGATGTTGAACGGTTTAGCTCAACTTCACTTGCATCACATTCCGCGTGTTTTGCATCATTTTGGTGATTTAGACTCTAGGGATTGGATGTGTGTGGAGAGAGACCGAAATACACCGGAGGTTGATAGGAAATGGAAGAAGTGACGAAGGAGGTGTTAAATGTGGCAGGGTATGAGAGAAAGACAAAGTGGATGGAAAAAAAAAGAGGAGAAAAGGAAATTTGAAGAATATCCTGACAGTAACAACATCGCGTAAGTATTGGAGTGGAAGGAAAAATCATTTGAATTTTGGAGAATATGAAAAATATAGCGTAATATAAAAGCAGTGACAGTGGTACTGTGCGACTGGATGTGTGCCCACGATGGTGCGCGGTGGCTTCCATTCAAGGTCTAAACAAATCAGCTGTAACCGGAATCACTGTAAAATCATTTCAGCTAACTCACAAAGTGGTATGATAATTTAAGATATTTTTAGAAAAGGGAATGAGGTTTTATTTGCCCGGAAAATATTCCCTTCGAAAGACAGACAAGGAACTTAAAAATAAGCAAAACGTAATCAAAAATATTATTTATTATCATATTTCATGTAATGACCATAGTCTTTTTTGTCTTAAACTAAGTTTTAAATTCGTAACTGTCGAGCCTGGTGTTTTTATAATTATTATAAGTAATCTGGCAGTTTAGGTAGGATTTGAATGGCCACAAGTACCAAATGTTTCCCTTACTTCTCCTAACAAAAACCAAGCCCCACATCCTACTCTACAACAAGTCCCTCTTCATCTCTGTGTTCTGCCTTCATCCCTTCATCTCGTCCAACATCCCTATCCTATTCATGCCCTTTCCTCGTTTGCCTAACTTTCTCCCCTCTATTACCGTCTTCAACATCCCACTGCCACTCAATACGCTTTTCATCCATTTTTCCTGCCTCCATAGGATTTCTACTGTTGTGTACTCCCACGGCCTCACTTGATTTCGCTTCCCTTAATGCTTTTTCTATACCCGCAATCGAATAAACATGAACCTAAACTATCCTCATCTACGTCATATTCTCTTTATATATCTAATGTCGCTGGCCTAATCTCTTCCGTTTAGCATGTCATCACCGCCATGGGCTGGTAAAGATTCTCCTGTCTTTCGTTCTTCAGTTTAGGCTAGAGTTACGTAGTGTTTTTTAAGTTAGAAGCTTTGGTATTTGGGGCGGCTAATCGGCGTTTATTTCATCGACTCATTTCCAGGTTTACCCTTTCCCCCGTCGGAAGAGGAGTTGAAAACTACGCAAATATGACGAGCAGCTTGTATTCGTACCGTTCGCATCATAATCGTGAAGAATAATGGAAGTGAATGATGACCCTGGGTGCAGCAGGCGAGCAGCAGGCTTTTCGTCCTCTCCTCGACTCTTTTGAAGCTTGAAGCGGTGCACAAGGGCAAACATGTTCTTCGGGGAGAAAAAATAATAGAGAAAAGTTGTATGCATGGACGAGACATCCGCTTCCCCCTCACGTGTTGCAGGGCGCTCGCAGTTTTACTGCGTGGTTTCGAAGGGGTGGGAGTGAGGGGAAATAATGGACACCACTTGGAAGCATGACAAGGGTAGTATTCCGTAGATGCGGGTTTCAATTCCCGTCGCTCACTCCGCAGAACTCTTTGCCAAGAGAAAGAGATGGGCAGAGTTTTAAATCCTAAAAAAGGGCCCTATTTACTGAGATAGCTCCCATGGCGAAATAAACTCAAAGGAGAATTTTCCAATCAGGATGAAAAATTGGATAAAAATCCATGAGAGAGAAAAGGCATATGCATTAAAATTAAGTCATTGAAAAAGATTACTGAGATGAATTGGCTTGGGCTTCATCGATTTTTTCAAGATGCCATGAATAAATTATTGCCTAGATTTTCTAGACAGAAGCTTATTCCTCCTTAATAACTAAAAAATAATAAATGTTGACAACATGCTCCTAATATGATTGTTCAAAGATTTTACGCAATCGGTAATAAAATGTGCTCATGAAAAATTAAGAGAATTCTAGGATTTTTAAGTATATAATTAATTCCTAATTATTGTATATTATAAGGTAATCTATCGGTTAAGGTAGGTTTTTGGAAGGACACAACTACCAAACAAATATTTTGTAACTCGCAACAAAACCAATTCCAGGAATCTCCTCTACATCAAGTCCCTTTTCATCTCTGTATACTTCCTTCCCCCACTCATCCCTTCCAACATTCCTATCCTGTTCCTGCCCTTTCCAAGCTTGCCAAACATTCCGACCTCTATTACCGTCTTCAATATCCTACTGCCCTTCAATATACCTTTCATCCATTTTTCCTGCCTCCATAGGATATCTCTCAAGAAACCTCTCTCCTCACCCACCATCCCTAGTACTTCCTCATTTGTTTTCTTATCGGTTCATTTCACCTTCTCCATTCATTTAACAAAACCAATCTACGTCTATCCTCTTGCTTCAGTGACTACGTTTCCGCGCCTCTATGCTCCATTTCAAAGTTTTGACGATTCTTTCCTCAACCTCCCTACTCAACGTCCCCGTTGTCCACTCCTTCCTCCTTGTAAAAGCCTAGCGTAATTCTTCTCCTTACGTCCCTACCACTTTGACCGTATTGGTCCAAATCACTTCCGAGATGCGTAATTTGTTCTACTTGCTCTACTTTTTCTCCTCCTATTTTAATGTTTAGCTTAGCGTTTTCTTTCTGGAAAATCGCATAACCTTTGTTTTATCAATAATGATTCTCATCCTATATTTATCGCGAACTTCCAATTCACTCAACAATGCTTGCAACCCCTTGGCTAACTGAGCAAATAATGCTTGGTCATCAGCAAACCTAACCGATTTTATGAATTCCCCTCCAAGTTTCATTTCGATACCCGCCTAGGTGGTTTATCACTTAGGGCTTGGGTATTATATAAGGAACACCCTTCATTAGGTTTTTACGTTTCGGCGGGACTTCGATGTAATAAGGCACTGCGCACTTCTACACCTTTAATCCCTACTAAAGCGACATTGAATAGTGAAAATATTCTTAAACCCTAATCTCCATATTTGAATTTCAGTATCTTGTTTTTAAACTCTTCCGTCTTTCCATTTCCGGCAATTCCGCGCAAAACATCTAATTCGAGCAGTGCCAGCAGTATCCCTTTGTTAAATGTCTCCAGCATCCCAATGTCTTCATATTCATATCTCATGCAATCACTTTTCTCTTATGCTGAGATAATCTCACACAGTAGCGGTCCCCATTCTCCCCTCAGTAGTACATCAACCTCTTCCTTTATTTTCCTCGATGGCTTAAGAAGAGGGAAACCAATAAATTCAAAGAGACAGTGAATCGATAAAATCCTTATCAGCACGTTAGATTCCAGGAATATGTTGATAATTTAAATCTCTATATGGAAAGTTGGTAAAAAATTGAGAAATGCACGAGGAATTGGTAAATTTCCTCAGTATAGAAAAGATAGATATCAGTTTGTTTGAAACAGTTAATAAGAGCGCAAATCCTTGAAAGAACAAACATTGCAGGAGCAAAAGGTAAGGGAGGCATTCTCTCATGATGGAGGATAATCAAACGCGAGAAATATATTTCTGCTTTAATTTAGTTATGTACCCTGCAAAGCCACCGCCAGGGTGTGTGGCAGGGGATGGATACACACCAGCCTAATTTTTGCTCGAAGATGACTCTACCACGGTTGGACAATGTTACTATAATCCCTTATCGTTCGTGGCAAAATTTACGTCCTCAATCTATCTTTTCCACACATAATCTCTCTAATTTTATTGATATGATCTCTCCTACCGTAGTACAATGGGAATAATAATATATTTTCAACTTCACTGCTAAAAAGGCTCCCTTTCAATTTATGCAAGAGCTTCAATCTTTAATTTAACCTTCGCTCCGTGAATGGTTACCAGTCTGCTGCTCTAATGTTTTGGATACGCTACGGGGTATATTAATACAAAGTTTTACAAATCCAGCTCCTCTACGCTAAACGCAATCCAATTCAGCAATCAATCCAACGTTGTGAGGATCCCATATAACAGCAGCATATTCTAAATGAGGCTTAACCAGCGAAAGATAACATTTCTCTTTGATATTTTTATTACATTAACCCAGTACTCTCTTCATAAATCCTAATTTTTTGTTAGCTCTCCCACATATTCTCTGTATGCGTTTTACCCAAGAGTTAGCGTGAGTGAAGACAACACTCAAGTAGTGTTCCATCGAGTCTACATAATCCATTTCGATGTTCCCGGCGCAGGAGGGGATTACTCTTTTTCCAAAAATATATGAATACGCACTTTTAAAATTTAGTTCCAATTGCCAAATGCCGCACCAGCGTTGGATAGACCTAAGGTCATATGATAAAGTATGGGGCGAACGGTAACTACGGCCGTATGAAATAATGGGACTCATTAAGAGTACGGCTGGGGTTAACCCTTCCAATCACCTGATAAAACTGCCATGTCCTCAGGATCACGGTAAACCACTGGATCATCGGCAAATAAACGTATCTTAAAATAAACGGATACCCGTGACATTTGACTTCAGACGAGATATGCATCAAATATGATAGAGATGCAGAGGTAAAGATTTTGATTAGATGGTGATAGTCGTTCATGGAAAATATCAAAGAGAATACTAAATCCTATAGTGAAGGCAAGGTATATAAAAGTCAATGATACGAATATTAAAAATTCATTAAGAACATATTGCGTATTTACATCCAGAGAACAGTATTTCCAAAGATATTGGTATACGAGCTCGTATATCAGTGAAAGAGTATGTTATGGAGGGAAACAGACCAAATCAATATAAGAAAAACTTAAACATTATTAATGAAAGACAAAAGGGAGGAGTACGAAGGCAGTTTGGGCCAAGATATCTTGAGAAGTGAATTTGACGGTGCTTGGGAAAGACATGACGAAAAATAGAGCTCCCAGAGCTGGAAAAATGAAGGAGATGATATAAAAAAACAGAGAGAAAAATCAAGAGTCATCCTTTTTGTTGTGGTCGGAGGCAGGAAGGAAATCGAAAGCCAGTCGCAAGTTGGAAGCTTAAATGATGAGAAATAGAGCAATGACGGATGCGATGAGCAGCGGGCCTCAAGTGTGGTGGCACGCTCGTTCCGAAAGAGGATACGTCGAGGGTTACCTATCGGAAAACCATTTCGCCTTTCGGGGGAGGAAGGCATGGCGGAGACCACACGCCGTCTAAGGAATATTGTAGGAGGTCCACAAATCATTTTTACGGGTCGTTCTCCGATTCGACGGAGGTCTTTTAGCTCTGCGCGGTGGACCAAGTCTTTCAATTTCCCGAGAAAATGTAAACCTCTTCGGTGTATACTCCCAATGCACACGGAATAAAGAACAATGTATTTTCCCACTATCTCTTAATTTTGGTGTGACTCGTTTTCTTAGTCTAGTATTAAGCGCCAAAACAAAGTACAGTGGCAAATTCCTTTTATTTTTAAAAATTTGTTTTACGACTTTATTGGGACGAGATTGAGACAGCGTAGTCCCTTCTTTCACCCATGAACATTAAATCAAAGACATTCACAAATACCCAAGCCCTAAGTGATAAACCACCTAGGCGGGTATCGAACACAGGACCTCATGGGTTGGCAGGCGAGGACGTTACCCCGCCGCCAACGGGGCAAAATAGATTGTGTTCTTCGTTCCATGAGTATGAACTTCCACAAAGTGGAGCCAGAAACCATCGAATCCCTATTTACATTTCCGTCCAAGTATTTAAAAAAAAGAGCGGTAACTCAATATAAACAGATTTTGAATTATTTAGGCAGCTAACCATACTGCCCTTAGAGCATTCATTTTCATCAAAAGTCATAAAAGAGCGAACGGCGAAAGAATAGAGGTTGGGTCTGGGCATTGGTAATTGTATCCCGAGATATGTTTTTTTTGAAAGAATCCCATTTTGGACCTACATTCTCGATTCCAGCTTTTCCGCCTTCCAGCGAAGAGACAAGTGCATCAGATATAGAATTCGAAACAATGAGATATTTTGTTAAGCGCACAAAGCGTCTCAAATATGGTCTCCACATCCGTCGTTGAACTTTCGACCCTGTGACCCCGTGGCCAGGGGCGATTAATGGAAATCGCCTTTCATCCCGGGAAGTTGCGTCCCCTCCCCCTCCAACCTCCATCTGTCGCTCGCCATCACTCCTAATCTCATCGTTTTGCTCCCATTCCCCCTTTCTCCGCATTTCTCCTTCATTTCCCTTTTATTCATCCCCCACCCCCGATCCCCGCCGCCGATCGCGGAAGTCGTCGTAGGAATCAGGGGTCCAGTGACTGCCGTGCCAGCCGGCCCTGCTCCCACCACGGGGCATCTCCTCCCGTGTGTGCTTTCGAAGGGACAGGGGCAATAAAAGGGGTAATAAAGTGAGACATTGTCGGCTTCGTAACGAGCGGAGTCCGTCTAAACGTATGGTGAATATTATGGGGTCGACTCGCGGTGAATGCACCCATGCGCTTGTGTTGCCCGTTGTATGTACATCGGGGTAGTGTTTTGCGTATTCCTGCCCTGTTTCCGAGTACGGATCCATTATTTGAACCACCCTAATTGGAAAGGGATGAAGACGCATGAGTGTGCAGGCGAACTCGGTCGTTCGGGCGAAATGGCTACGTCCGCTCCCATCTATCTATTAGCTCATCGCCATAATAGTTTTACGTGTGTGTTATAATTAATTTGAAAGTTTGAGCAATGTAGAATATAAATTGAACTAATTTAAAGAGTATTTGGGGAAAATTGTTAACATTCGTAGCAATAATGGATAGGAAATTAATATTTAACTGTCGTAGCGTTGTGTTAAAATACTACCTTGATCAAAAGGTTCCCGGAATTTATTCAGAAAATTAAAAATACAAGTTTATTCATCTAAATCTATATTGTCCCCTTCAAAGTAATCCCCATCGACTGCAACACACTTATGCCAGCGCTTGATCCAATCCTCGAAACATTTTTTATATTCGGTTTTCGGTATGTCCATCAGTGCTTCCTGCGATTTTTCCATTACTTCCTCTCGGCTGCTAAAACGCGTTCCCCGTAATGGTTTTTTAACTCGATTGAACAGAAAGAAGTCACAGGGAGCCAAATCAGGGGAATTCGGTGGCTGTTGGATGGTATTTGTTGCATTTTTCGTCAAAAAATTACGAATAATGATAGCACTGTGCGACGGTCTCGACGCACTGTGCGACGATTTCTGGTCTCTTTCGGCGAATTGCTTCACGCAAACGTCTCATAACGCCCAAATAATACTCTTTGTTTACTGTCTGGCCTTCTGGCAAAAATTCATGATGCACTACACCGTTGTAATCCATGGAAACCGTCAGCATTGCCTTCTTTTTTGACTGAAAACGACGTGGTTTTTTTGGTCTCGGCTCATTTGGTGAACGCCATTCACTTGCCTGATGTCTGGATTGCGTGTCGTACTCATAAACCCACGTCTCGTCTCCAGTAATGATCCTTTTGATGAATGTGGGATCGGATTCAGCCTCGCAAATCATGTCTTTTGCGACGTCAACACGGTCTCTTTTTTGCATGAAATTGAGGTCTTTTGGCACCAACTTTGCTGCTACACGACGGAAACCCAAATCATTAACCACAATGTCTTGGGCGGATCCATAGGCAATGTTCAAGTCCTCCGCTATTTCTCTGATGGTTAATTTGCGGTTATTGACCAACATTTCTTTTACTTTATCAATTTTTTCACCGACTTTCGATGTCGATGGTCTGCCACTGCGTTCATCATCTTCGATTGACTCACGACCACTTCTGAACCGCCCGTGCCACTGGTAAACGACCGTTTTTTTTTAGAGAATCGTTGCCGAAACACTTTTCCAACATTTCCAACGTCCGTGCGCCACTAAATCCGTTTTTTACGCAAAATTTAATACAAGTTCGTTATTGCAAATTTAAATCCATTTCTGCAATTGTAAAAAAACGCCAACACACACAGAGATAGATGTACTCTTGGCTACGTAACTTTTGCAAATGTCAAGTTATGACACTAAGATTTAAAGGGAATATTAACAACAGATGTACCAATATAACAAAAAAACAGAACTCAAATCGGAACGATGGGAGCGCCACACGGTGGTTATTCCGGGAACTTTTTGTTCAAGGTAGTATAGCACCAGTTTTGCTTTTCTTTGTGCTTATTTCTCAATAAGTATCATGAAGTGAATATTAATTTACATCTTTTAACCTCTGTCTCATTGAATTTATAATATAATGGTGTACTAAGCCGGAATAACTTTATACCTCAATTAGACAATAATATGGGTCGAGGTAGTCCAGGAGTAGAGCGTTGACTACATACCGGAGGGCTAAAGTTCGATTCACGGACCGTATGGTAGATTTGACGTCTACTATGCTATTAACTGGAGTCGTAAATCAGTCTTTTTGTGCAAAAGCCATAAGCGAGTGGAAATGGATTTTTAATATGTTGTGACGCAACTTGTATGCCCATGACATCCATTTGAGTCAAACGGAGGTGGAATCGCCAAAGCCAGTACAACGTATAACTTGGGGAGTTAAACTGTAAAAGTTGAAGCCGTTATATTATCGTATTAAAACTTCTGGCATATAATATTAATTCAGTTGAACATTATAGAAGTACATATTTACACAAGAACGCGTTTCTACCCTTGAAAGCATCTCCTGGATGTAGAAAGGGTCTGAGGTATCAAGTAATCACAGGATATAGCAATGTAGGAACATTTCGCTTTTCAAGGGCGTCAAAATGCAAAAATGAAAATTCATAAGGTTGAACGAAACAGGTGGCTTGCAGCAATGAATAAATGGTTGTGCGTCGAAAAACATTATTGATTCAGCTAACTCAGAACTCACTCGGTTAATCTCGATTCCTAAATTGAGTATGAAATTGTAGAGGCTAGCTTTGTCATTTAAGTTCAATGAAAATTCATTTTTACTTCAATGACCCTTTAAAAAAATCGTCACCTCCTATAAATGAAATTTATTTACAAATCTTGATCATATAGTTACTATGGATGCAACGAAAGTGTTTCTATGGTTTTGGACGCCCCTACTAAGAAATAACCCTTGGTAAACATAGCTATCATTAGCTCACCATGCACAAACTATACTTTTTAAATTATTTCATAACTTATGTGCTACAATGGTAATGATTCATTAATGATTAAAGATTAAACAATTTTAACTGCACCTTTTGTAAAGATAACATGTATCCATTTTCAAGTCGCAGAGTGTATTAAATAATTGCACTGCATCTTGAAAATAATCGAAATAGGATAAATAGATAGTGGTCTTTTTTTGGGCGAAATTGAGATCAAAAATGGTCCTTGCGCCCAGTCAACGACCGGGGTAAACCCCGATCTCATCTCCTTTCTCCAAGGTCCTAGGAGCATGGTGCCACACCGGGGGATCACCCTCAACGAGACACCCCCTCCATTCAGCCACGAGGCTTTCTCCGGACTGTTTTCTATTCCCCACCGCTTTCTCCTCCCCCGCAACTTTTCTCCTCCCCCACTCATTTGTCACCCACGCGGCTTTCCACCTCCCCTCCCTCTTTCCCCATTTTCCACTACCCTCCCCTTATTTGCTTTTCAGCATATATACAGGGTCGCACCCAAAAGTGGTAAACTGATTTTCTCTGGCGCGAACGGAGCGGTGGAGGGGAGTCTGCCTGACAGGGTAAGGTGGAGGAGGCTCTTAGCAACAGACCGACACCAATCTTAGTCGCCTGCGGGCTGCCTTTTAGTGAGGACACCGTTTTTAGTGAAGCAAGTTTTTTGTCCGCGTCGAAAAACAAAATGAATCTGAATTTAGAGCAACGTTATTCCGTGAAGTTTTGTGCGAAACTCGGGAAGACGGCAACTGAGACCCTCGATATGATCAAGCAAGCTTATGGGGGCACTGCCTTAAGCTGTTCCACAGTATTTGAGTGGAACAAGTTGTTTAAAGAGGATAGGGAGCTCATTGAAGACGACCATCGCTCCGGACGGCCGTCGACGGCAAGAACCGATACGAATGTGGACAGAGTGAGGACACTGCTGAACACAGACCGACGCTTAACCAGTGAAGAAATTGCAGACCAGTTGGGTCTGTCTGCATCCAACGTCCAACTCATTATTTCACAGGATTTGGCCATGCGCAAGGTGTCGCCAAGATTATGCCGAAAATTCTGAAAAAAATTGCTCGTCGTCAGACAGCTCCTGGCCAAATACGGCTTTGCCACGTTGCCGCACCCGCCTTATTCTCCCCATCTGGCACCACCGGTTCTTCTTCTTCCCCCTGATGAAAAGACAGCTCAAGGGACGACGTTTTGCCTCGATAAAGGCCGTTCAAGAGGCTTCGACGAGGGCCATTAACGGCATCCCCAAAGAAAATTTCCAGCGGGCGTACGGGGAATGGGAGCAACGTTATACTAAGTGTGTAGCAGCCCAAGGATCATACTTTGAAGATTATTAAGTCGATGTAAGTAAATCGTTAATAAAATTCTTTTAAAAAAATCAGTCCTACCACTCTTGGGTACGACCCTGTACTAGACACTGAGTTATGACTGTTACCAGAAGATGATTTAGTTACATCGAAGCCGGTCGTATTAATAAAAAAATTTTATCTTGTGGAAAATTGATTTCATCAAATCAATTTTCAAATTGAATTGGAATCAATTTCAATTAATCATGATATTCCACCATATCACACCAGAAACGTCTCTTTTTATTTTTATCAAATGGTCCCTTCTTCCATTTAAACCATCGTCGTATACATATAATATTAGCCATAAAATTTATAATTCCATGCATATACACACATAAATATATCGACAGGCTTACATTTTGCACATATTTGCACATCAATAACACAGGCCAACAGTGTTTTTGGTGCCGGAGCTTTTAATGTTGATTTAAAGAACAATTGGGGTGCTGAATCCAATTATGACACTAGTTTTTTCCTATCAGCTATAGTTTTCAAGATATAGATATGTTGTTACTTACGTAAAAAAATCTTCTACATGATGATATGGGAATCTTATATTAATAATTATCTCATTGGCCTACAATATAGAAATATACATAAAATTTATTGACAGTTTATTGAAAACAAAAGTAACCCCCGCAGAGTGGTTATAAATTAGTATACTTATAGATTTATTTAACTTTGAATATTATTTTCCGGAATACTAGTATATCAAATATTAAAACAACAAATCGTAAGATGTGTCATATCTAAAAAAGTAGAGCTGTTAAATAAAAACGGATTTCATATTTGGATTCAGCTCTACAAGTATAGTTAAAATAAGCACAAAGATTCCCGGCACAAAAAAAAATTTTGCAGGCCTTTGTAATAGGAGAGAATGTGAGCAAAATTTTAAAGGAATGTCAACTGATTCCCAGTCAAGGAACATCATCCTACGTAGTATGAACTTTCCTAGAGTGTAGCAGGTGAGCAACAGTTATCAAGCCTATATTGGATTTTGGAAGAGTAAGCATCCACTTGAGGAAATGCAAATTTTTATTTTGATAAAAGATATCCAAGAGGCGTGTTGAATAAAGGAACTGATGTGTTTTACCAGTAAAAGTGGAAAGTCGCAGCGGGGATTGTAATAAATCGCCAAAATTGAAATAACTGCTCAGAGTCCCAGATTCCAGAATATTTGTATGTTAATTTGTAATTTTGTCTATCAAATATCCTTGAAAGATATCATTTAACATATTGGATTCCCTTTGAATTGTTTTATATCATGTTGTTTAACCTGTTTTTTTCTTGCAAACCTAACGACTATTTCCAAGAAATGAAAGAAACGTGAAAATAAGGTTTTTTGACTACCTTTCCTTATGGCTGACCTAGTAATTTACCCGTCTGTGAGAAAAAAGTGTTATGTGTATGTGCGTGCGTGTGTGTTTGTATGTGTATATATGTGTATATATATATATATAAATATACATGTAAAAATATATATATTCATGCATATATTATGTATACATATGTATATACAGGGTTCGTCCGGAAAATAAGTGTACTGATTTTTTCCCGCCGCTCCAGGCGCGCCCAGCACCGCTCTGACGGGCTGCGATTGGAGAGGGGTATGTTGGCAAGCGACGCTGAAAAAGGCAGACAGCTCTGATCTGTGGTGTAGTGAGGAGCTCTATTAACGCGAACTTCCACGCTCGACCCACGTCACGGAACGCGATGCCGAAGTTTTTGGAGCAGCGTTATTCCATCAAATTTGTGGTAAAGCTTGGGAAATCGTCTACCGAAACTGTCGAAATAATTAACCAGGCTTACGGGGAGTCAGCTATGTCCAGAAACATGATCTTTTGGTGGCACAAGAGGTTCGTGGAGGGCAGAGAAGAGGTTGACGACGAACTACGGCCTGGACGCCCATCAACGACACTCACCGACGAAAATGTGCGAAAAGTACGCGATGTTCTGAACTCTAATCGTCGTCTTAGTGTTCGGATGATAACAGAGAAGTGTAATGTGCCAAAAACAATAGTGCACGAGATTATTAGGGAACAATTACAAATGCGAAAAAAATCACGACAATGCGTCGTCTCACACCGCGCTTGTCGTGTCGGAATTCTTGGCCAAGCAAGGCGTGGCAACGCTGCCGTATCCGCCCTACAGCCAGGACTTGGCACCACCGGACTTCTTACTGTTCCCGAAGATAAAGAGGGGTTTGAAAGGAACGCGATACGGGACTTTGGACGCCGTCAAAGAGGCCGTGACGACGTGCCTTCGAGAGGTTCCCGATGATGCCTTCGCGGGAGCGTTCCAGGAATGGGAACGCCGCTGTAACAAGTGTATCGACTCACAAGGGTCCTATTTTGAGGAATATTAGCTTAAGATATGAAAAAGTGTAATAATTTTTTTTTCCTGAGCTCAGTACACTTATTTTCGGGACGAACCCTGTATATATGTATACATATGTGTGCATATATATATATATATATATATATATATATATATATATATATATATATATTTAGGTAATCTACCGGTTATGGTAGGTTTTTGGATGGACACAACTATCAAATAAACCTTTTGTGACTTCCTACCTAGCAAACTAATCTACATCAGGTCCCTCTTCATCTCGGTGTACTTCTTTCCTCCCTTCATCCCATCCAACATCCCTATCCAGTTCCTACCCTTACCTCGCTTGCCCAACATTCTCCCCTCTATTACCCTCTTCAACATTCCACTACCGCTCAGTACGCCTTTCATCAATTTTTCCTGCCTCCATAGGATTTCTCTCAACAAACCCCTCTCCTCCCCCATCATTTCTAGTACTTCCTCATTTGTTTTCCTTTCGGTCCATTTCACCTTCTCCATTCTTCTCCACACCCACATTTCAAAAGCCTCCAATCTACGTTTATCTTCCTGCTTCAGCGACCACGTTTCCGCGCCGTACATAGCTACGCTCCATATCAGAGTTTTTACGAGTCTTGTCTTAACATCCCAACTCAACGTCCCCGTCATCAACTCCCTCCTCCTTGAGAAAGCCTCCTTCCCTAGCGCAATTCTTCTCCTTACGTCCCTACCACTTTGACCGTATTGGTCCAAAACACTTCCGAGATATGTAAACTGCTCTACCTGCTCTATTTTTTCCCCGCCTATTTTAATATTTAGCTTAGCCTTTTTCTTTCTAGAAAATCGCATAACCTTTGTTCTACGAATATTGATTCTCATCCCATATTTATCGCACTGAACCTCCAATTCACTCAACAATGCTTGCAACCCCTTGGCTGACTGAGAAACTAATGCTTGGCCATCAGCAAACCTAACCGATTTTAAGAATTCCCCTCCGACTTTCATTCCTACCTCCAGTTCGTCCCATGCCTCTTTAATAATTTCCTCTATACATACACTGAACAGTACCGGTGACAATGGGCAACCCTGCCTTACACCTCTTCCTAACACTGCCCATCTGGACTCTCCGTTCCCCACTCGCACCTGAGCAGTCTGAGACATATACAGGTTGCGGATCAGTCTCCTGTCCCTCCAATCCATTCCTATTTTCTGCAATACACGCATTAATTTTTCCCAATTCACTCTATCGAACGCTTTTTCGAAATCTACAAAACAGGCAAAAACGTCCTGATTGTATTCTATATTCCTCTCGACTAGTGATCTCATTACTGCAATGGCATCACGCGTACCTCTTCCTTTCCTAAACCCAAACTGATCATCCCCTAAGTAATCATTTGCCTTACTCTCTATCCTTTTGTTGATGATCCTGAGAATAACTTTAGCTGCGTGGGATATCAAACTTATTGCTCTGTAATCCTCACATGACGAAGCCTTTGCCTTTTTTGGAATAGGAACTAACACCGATCTCACAAAATCTTCCGGCCAGATTCCTTCCTCATATATACTACGAATCAGTCCATATATGGCCTTCTTCCCACCTTTCCCTAACCATTTCAACATTTCTACAGGAATATTGTCCACCCCCACAGCCTTATCTGCTTTCATCTCCTTTAATGCCCTTTTTATTTCATCGTTGAGTATGCCTGGACCTAAGCTATCTTCTTCTACGTCATGTTCCTTTTCTATGTCTAACCTTGTCGGTCTTAGTTCTTTACCATACAGTGTTTCTATATATTCCTTCCATCTCTCTTGGATTTTTCCTGGTTCAACTATTATCTTACCCCATTTATCTTTAACTGTTAGCACAGTTCTTGCCTTCTTACTTCCCGATAATAACTTAACCTTGCTGTATAGAGCACCAATTTCACCCTTCTTCTGTAAACTTTCCATATCCTCGCATTGTGTTTTCCACCATTCTTCTTTTGCTTTATCTGTGGCCCTTCTCAATTTATTGTTTAACCCTTTGTACTTCATTTTACCTAACTCTGTGTTGACATTTTTCCATCTTCTTCTCTCATCCATATTTGCAGTCATCTCATCCGTTACCCATGGTTTCCTTATCCTTTTCCCGTTAACGGTTCCTATAGTGTCTTTAGCGGCTTCCAATATCCCTTTCTTGATACATTCCAATTATTTTCGATAGTACTCAGTTCTTTACCGTCATCCATCATTTTCTCTACAGCCTTTTGATACTCCTTCCTCGTTAATCCATTTAATGCTTCTAAATTCCATTTCCTAACCCGCCGCCCTTGCCTTATCTTCTTTAAACAAACGTTACATTTTATAACAACTAAATTGTGGTCAGAGTCCGCATCCGCTCCTGGGAAACTGTGCGAATTTATCACACTGTTCTTAAACCTGTGCCTAACCATAATATAATCTAACTGATACCTTTCTGAGTCACCTGGCATTTTCCATGTATACCCACGCTTTTTGTGGTGTCTAAACCATGTGTTAGTGATGATTAACCCCTGTCTCCTGCAGAATTCAATTGCTTTCTCCCCGCGCTCATTCCTTGTGCCTAACCCATAGTTCCCCACCTCACCACCATCTTTTCCTTGGCCTACCGTCGTATTCCAATCCCCCATCACTATCAAATGTTTCCCTGGAGGAACACTCGCGACTATATCCTCTAACTCATCATACATCCTATCGACTTCTTCCTCCTTGTGGTTGCTCGGTGGCATGTATACCTAAATAATGACCAAGTTCGTCGGTTCTGCTTTAATTTCTACGAGTAAAATTCTATATGTCGCTTGCTCTATGTTGACTACGCTTCTTCCTACCCCTTTATTTAAAATTACGGCAACCCCTCGTTGGCTCTCGTCCCCGCCGCTGTATATTACTCTATAATTGTCACTCCATTAATCCCTGCTATCCTTCCATCTCGCCTCGCAGAGGCCTAAAACATCTATGTTACCTCTTTCCATCTCTCGCTTAATATTTTCTAATTTGCCTCTCCTCAACATTGTCCTAACGTTCCAGGTTCCTATTCTAACTACTTTCACCTTATTCTGAGTCTTCTGTCCTCCTGAAGTTATTTCTTCCCTGCAAGGGTTTCGTGGGATGGCGACCGCGGCAGCCTTGCCTCTCCCGCTGCCGGGCACGACACACGGCCTCTTGGGCCGAGTCCCGTAGTTGCCAGGACTCATATTATCTATAGTGCCCATCATTATATTCTTGGGAATCATAATTGAGGTGGTTTCCCGTTGCCTTCCTCAATAGTGTTTTTAACCTGACACCATCACTTATATATATATATATATATATATATATATATATATATATATATATGTATATATATATATATATATATATATTACATTAGGTTTGGTGGACCAATACCTTTCCCTGCACCGGTTATAATTTCCCTGGAAGATATGTTACCCGAAAAATCACATAACTTGGGTGGAGCTGCAGGTGCCCGGGAATCGAACCCGGGCCCTCCGGTCAGTAGTCCAACGTTCTACCCACTAGACCACCGTGACCCACCCATGTATACATTTATGAACGAGACGATACATATGTAGAAGACACAAGAAAAAGCAAGAGGTTTAACTTCACAATTTCTATTTAATCGAAAGTTTACTTGAGAAATTCTTAACAAGTAACTGAATGGATAAAATTTGAAGGACTAAGCAGCAAAATGTTTATCTGGAATCATGCACACGAGATATACGAGACTGTGTAGGCTGGAAGTAGAAGATGGTGGCATTAAGGAAGGCAGTGAATGAGAAAAACCCCGAAATGGTGATACACTTTCCGTCAGCGACCAGGCCAGACCAGCGGCTGACTAAATCTTGTGGGCCTCTCGTGAAAAGTGACAGCATACAGCACCAAAGAACTCATGATTGATGACAGAGAAAAAATTAAGGCAAAGGTGTAACGGTATTACATATATTTCCGTTTTCAGTGGCGGATACCTTTGATACCTAGTAGTTAACTGCCGAAGTTTAAAAAATAAAATACCGGAATTTCACCATCTCATTCATAGCACAGAGTCGGATATCATTATAAGAACTGAAAGTTGGTTAACAGATGACATCGCAGATTGCGAAATATTTCCCAAGTCCTTCATAGTTTATAGACGCGACAGAAAAAATAGAGCCAGAGGAGGAGTGTTTACTGCGGTTAAGAACTCTAACGTCAGTAGAGCCGAGTTATTTCCTGATAGCTGTATAGAAAGTGTATGGTGCTCAGTGAAAACACCCAGATCGAAAAGAATATATATCTGTTTGTATTATAGACCACCCCACGTTAGCATTAACTCAACACCAGACCTAGAAAAACAGATACAAAGCTTTACATCCCACAACAGTGAGCATAGCCTAATTATTGGAAGTGATTTTAATATTCCCACAATAGATTGGGATTCGTACAGTTTTATAAATGGAGGTAAAGACAAGGATCTATGCGAGTCCCTCTTATTCGCGTTCACCTCGAATTCCCTACATCAATTAGTCACTTCACCAACAAGGGAAAAGAACATTCTTGATCTGTTAGCCACAAATATACCCGAAAAGGTCTTAAATATAGAAGTTGTTGACGGAATCAGTGATCACAGGGCTGTAAACGCTAAATTTTCTCTAAGTGTAGATAAAGTCAACAAACCTAAGAGAAAGGTGTATTTGTTCAATAAAGCGGACTATGATGGCTTAAAATGTGAATTAATAAGTTCTTTTTTTATATTTGACGAATTAAGCAAAACTAGTAGTGTCGAGGATACTTGGAATAATTTTCTTAGGATAACACGTTCAGCAATACAGAGGTTCATACCTAGTAAATATATAAAAGAGAATAAGGAACCCCGATGGTACAACTCTGAAGTACGGAAATCTCTTAGGCGGCAAAGGGTGTGCCATGCCAGAATGAAAAACGCAATTAAAGATTCCTCCCCTGATAAAATCAACGAAACCATACAGAACTACAAAGCATCTAGGTCCACTGCCAAGAAGGCCTTCCGGAAGGCGCTAGCGGAATTCAAAAGGAAAAAATTAGGCGAACATTTGAACGATAACCCAAAGATGTTTTGGTCCTACGTCAGGGAAGTGCAGGGAAACAAGTCCACCGTAAATTCATTGAATATCGAAAAGAGGGATAAGTAACGAGTAGTTTAGATAAAGCCAACATATTAAACTCATTTTTCCAGAGTGTTTTCAACATATCCTCACAAAATACACCCGAGAACCTTCCGAAAATATTTCAGCATTCAATGGAAGCAATCAATATTTCCACCCGCGGAATAGAATTACTCCTTAAAAACATAGACCCCAACAAATCTCCGGGACCTGATGAGATACCGGCACGCGTGTATAAAGAACTGTCGGCTGAAATTGCCCCATATCTAGATATAATATTTAAGAAATCATTAGCAGAAGAAAGCGTGCCAAACGGCTGGAAGGTAGCTTCGGTCACACCCATATTTAAAAACGGAGACAGGGAGGACCCCAGTAATTATAGGCCAATATCGCTGACTTCCATTTCCTGTAAGATTCTTGAACACATCATTGTTAGTTCCATGATGAGGCACCTCGATAGCCAAGATTTATTAATTAATAACCAACATGGCTTCCGTAAGGGTAGATCCTGCGAAACTCAACTCGCACTTTTTGTACATGATGTATTAAACTCCGGTGAAAGTAATATTCCAGTTGATGCGATATTCCTAGATTTTAAGAAAGCTTTCGATAAAGTCCCTCATTGCAAATTACTGGCGAAATTGGAAACCTATGGAATACACGAAAGTATTATTAACTGGATTAAACAATTTTTAAGTGATCGTGTCCAAACAGTCGTCCTGAACGGTGTATCATCCGATACTGTCAAGGTCACGTCGGGGGTACCACAAGGAAGTGTCATAGGTCCCCTCCTTTTCCTTATTTACATAAATGACCTCAGTACCGTAGTTAATAGCAAGCTCCGTCTTTTCGCCGATGATGCAGTAATTTATGGGGATATCCGAAGTCACGAAGACAGAGTCGTGTTAGCCAACGACCTAGATGCAATTCAAAATTGGTGCGATACATGGCAATTGGAATTGAATTTTAAAAAATGCGTAGTAATACATTTTTTGGGAAAAGAGTAATTCCCTCCCTTATAGTTACAAAGTGAAACAAACCAATATCGAGAGGGTAGATTCCTTTAAATACTTGGGTGTAACAATTACTCACGATCTGTCCTGGGGAAAACACATACGAGAAATATGCGGTCGTGCTAATAAAAAATTGGGATTTGTGAAAAGAGTGCTAGGTAAATGCGACGAAAAGGTGAAAGAACGATGTTTCCTTGCCTTGGTCAGGCCCCACCTAGAGTATGCTGCCAGTATATGGGATCCTCATAACATAAATTTGGTTTCGGAATTAGATCGAGTTCAGCGGAGGGGGGCTAGATTTGTCAAACATTGTTATGACCAACTCAGCAGCGTATCCACTTTGCTAGACAATTTAGGTTGGGATTCTCTTACACAGCGGCGTTTCCAATATAGATTAAACTTATTAAAAACATTTAAAGATGGGCCCTTTTCCGATGACATCAAGGATATAATACGAACCCCAACGTATTACGGTCGAAGGGATCACGAATATAAGACTAGAGAGATAGACTGCAAGACTGACAGGTTTAAAATGTCATTTTTTCCAAGAACGATAAGGGACCAGAATGCTCGTAGTCGAAATTCCCCAGGACTTAGTTCATTACAATAAGTATTAACGTACAGGTTAGGGACTTCGCGAGGATGTGTATACATGTGTGTATGTATGTATGTATATATATGTATGTGTATATATATATATATATATATTTTTTTTTTTTCCCTACAGGTTCCCCCCACCTTTCCTCACCTAACTCCCAACCCCCTCAACCCTTACCCTTCCCTCATGGTGCTACACCCCCTGCCACACACCTTTTTGGTGGCTCGCAGGGTACTTATGTAGATGTAGATACCTTTAAAAATGACACTTTCTTATCGATAGCAAAGTGGAGAGGAATGAGATACGAACGCGTGCCATCTTTGTTCCCCGATAGCGAGTGGGGTGGAGTATTCGGTCAGATCTCTGAGGTCTCGTGTTAAATTCCGTTTGATGAATGCGATCGATGCCAACTGAAACGAATGTTGCGGGTGCATGGACATCGAGGAACCGCAATCGTCCCATGGCGTGTCCTCTTAAAGCTATGGTGTCTGACCTTTACGCCTCATAACACTTAGTACGTGCTCTTAACCTATCGTTTATGGTACCAAGCCCCGAATTTATCGATCGCTGTACCTCATTTGTCCCCTTGGACTGTACCCACATCTCTCTTATTCTCTCCGAATACCTCTCCACGGTTGTTCGCCGTACAAACACTCTGTATTCTTCGTTCTTGTGAATATATTGTAACTCTGAAGACTGTATCTCAAAGTATTTATTGCTAATTTGAATGAAGAAAACTGCTTATTCAATGACAGTACCAAGGCTTTTGACACGGTTGATATCAAAGTTTAAATGCATATGCTTCATGGAGCAGTTACTAGAATACCACGTAAATGGTTACACAGTTATTTAGGTTTGCGGATGCAGTGCGTAAAAATTGGCTATACATGTGAAAACTATAATGTGATTACTTCCCCAGTTCCTCTAGATTGTGTTTTGGGTCCTACCATTTTAATGTATGTAAACACTTATGTTGTCATACATTCAAAGGCCGTCCGACAACATTGGCTGATTATGACGTTTTGAATTTTATGGTTCAAACTGGAGGGTTTCCAAAACAATATGCAATCAAGGCTAACACATACGAGACATTGATTTAAATTAAATGGATTGGAATGGAATACATTAGTAGCAAAATATATAATAATAATTTATTCAAAACGAATAGGTAACCTCACTTTACACATTTGAGAAAGTACAAAATAAATAACATAATAAAAGGTAATGTAGTATATTTTTATACACACACAATATTAATGACTTACTGCGAAAACAGTCAACTTTCTCTCAGCATACATAAATGAATCTTAAAACATACCAAATTCGGAAATTTAAAACTCATTATCCGATAGTAAAATCCGTATCAATGGCTCATACTTCTCCACCTCTGTCCTTCCGGATCGAGAGAGTTGGGCGTATGGAGTTCTCTGTGTAGGGATAATGTCTATAACATCAGGAAAATTCAAGGTCGAGGTCAATGAGTCAACAGGTACGATGAAATTTTGGGGAGAAATGTTACGCCGTCAACCTTCCGTTTGACATTTCTAGGAGTTGAATTCAAGGATTGGTTTACATTGGAGAAGTCTCCGGCATTAGAAACTGGGCCGTTAGTTTTGTAACACAGCCATTGGATAAAATGTGATTGTATTTTTTTAAAGTAACATCGAAGGCTAAATGGTATGGATTCCAGATCACAGACGTATTCATGAACAGGTCAAACAATGGCGCTACAGGGTTTGTCCGGAAAATAAGTGTACTGATTTTTTCTCGCCGCTCCAGGCGCGCCCAGCACCGCTCTGACGGGCTGCGATTGGAGAGGGGTATGTTGGCAAGCGACGCTGAAAAAGGCAGTCGCCTCTGAGCTGTGATGTATTGAGGAGCTCTGTTAACGCGAACCTCCACGCTCGACCCACGTCACGGAACGCGATGCCGAAGTTTTTGGAGCAGCGTTATTCCATCAAATTTGCGGTAAAGCTTGGGAAATCGTCTACCGAAACTGTCGGTTTGATTAACCAGGCTTACGGGGAGTCAGCCATGTCCAGAAACATGATCTTTCGGTGGCACAAGATGTTCGTGGAGGGCAGAGAAGAGGTCGACGACGAACCACGGCCTGGACGCCCATTAACGACACTCACCGACGAAAATGTGCGAAAAGTTCGCGATGTTCTGAACTCTGATCGTCGTTTTAGTGTTCGGATGATAGCAGAGCAGTGTAATGTGCCAAAAACAATAGTGCGCGAGATTATTAGGGACAAATTACAGATGCGAAAAATTTGTGCAAAGTTGGTGCCGAAAGTGCTCAGTGATGATAAAAGACTGAATCGTTTGGAAATCGCGACACAACTTGCGGATCACTGCAAAAATTATCCACATCTTCTAGAGAACGTTGTTTCGGGTGACGAGACGTGGGTCTTTGAGTACGACCCGGAGTCGAAGAGACAAAGTACGGAGTGGCACATTCCATCATCACCCCGTCAAAAGAAAGCTCGCATGACCAAATCTCGGATCAAGGCGATGCTCATTGTCTTTTTTGAAAAAAAGGGGAGTCGTCCATGACGAATTTGTACCTGAATGACAAACTGTAAATGCTGCATTTAACGTCTAAGTGCTCGACAGGCTTCGAAAACGAGTCACCCGCGTCCGGCCAGCGATCAAAAACATCTGGCGGATGCATCACGACAATGCGTCGTCTCACACCGCGCTTGTCGTGTCGGACTTCTTGGCCAAGCAAGGCGTGGCAACGCTGCCGCACCCGCCCTACAGCCAGGACTTGGCACCACCGGACTTCTTTCTGATCCCGAAGATAAAGAGGAGTTTGAAAGGAACGCGATACGAGACTTTGGACCCCGTCAAAGAGGCCGTGACGACGTGTCTTCGAGAGGTTCCCGATGATGCCTTCGCGGGATCGTTCCAGGAATGGGAACGCCGCTGTAATAAGTGTATCGACTCACAAGGGTCCTATTTTGAGGAATATTAGCTTAAGATATGTAAAAGTGTAATAATTTTTTTTTTCCTGAGCTCAGTACACTTATTTTCCGGACGAGTTCTGTATATGATTGTACTGTGGTTTCGATGAAGAAGTTGAAAGTATAGTTGCGCTTAAGAACCACAAGAGACGGTAGGCCTTTGATAAAATAGATCTAATGTGTGAATCATTACAAACCACACCTCAGTACACACACAAATCAGTACAAAAGGCAACCATCTTTGAGACCACCAGGGAAGTCCTTAATAAAAATATTAAAAAGAATTGGAGCTAAAATGAAACCTTGCGGAACTCCAGAGACTTTTAACTCTGCCGAGGGACTAAATCAAACCGTAATACTTTGCAATCTGTTATATAAATGAGATATGAAACAGTTTTGTAAAAGAATCACATACACAGCCTCAATTTATACGTAGAATACACATCCATGATACTATATATCTTAAAAAATCAATTCGAATTGGTCAGCCAAATCATATTATGGAATCGGCAATGAGCAGCACCGCTAAGTTGGACGAAGTCGAACGGACGAAAATCGTGTGGTGACTCGGAGAATTTTCCATTACATACAGGACTGTATAAGAAGATTGTCATTCTAGAAGTTACCCGAGTGTCTTAGTAAAGTAAAAGGTCATTTAAATGAAAATAGGCCTACAATAACGTATATTTGATCTGTATTCGTTCATAAAAATAGGCACAACTTTCTCTTCCTTCCATTATTGAGTGTGCTATTCATAATTTCTGTTAAATAATAGAGAGAAGAGGAGACTAAGCTCATATGCGCAAGGTTCAAGAGTGATCACATGGATGCTATCCGCGCCAGGCAAAATCAAAAAACTCCAATTAGTTGTACTTTAGATGAATAGGCTGGTTATGACTGAAGTTTTAATGCTTTGCATTATGGTTGCTTTAATCATGTGAAAAATTTATTTCAATAATTTTATTAACCAAGGACCAAAATAAGAAAAGCCCAACAATATCAGGTTGATAGGTCGTGTTGGTCTTAACATGAAATCTCGAGCTCTATCACGGCCAACTTCTCATGCACGGTTTTTAGTACACCTTACTAACTTCCTCCTCAAACTCACTAGCTAACTTCCTCCCTAATTCAAATGGATCGTTTCAACCTTCGTAAATTGCACCGTATCTGTAGCTGCAATAATTACGGTAATTACTGCAGCAGCAGTTATTTTTGGTTTCGCCAAATAGGATCCTTTCAGTCACACGTGTGTCGTACAATTAAATAAACAACGTTGCATGGGCCACCCCTGTCCTTCCCGATAAGATTGCCTTCGGGAGGTGGCAATCTCGTCAGTCGGGGGGGGGGCCTTTCCGCGGCCATCCAACCCGATTGACGCTGCTCCTCGCCTCACGCTCAATCGGGGAATATCCCCCAGTGCATCTCCTCTGATTGTGCGTGTCTGACTCCATGACACAGATGAAGGAAGTCGATGGCATAACACCACCTGGAATCCAGTAAAATGGAATACTTACGAAGGAAAAAGATAATTTGAAGACTTAAGAGAAGGAATTTAGACGAGGGTCTAATAATATTTGTTGTAGTGACATACAGTGATTTTAATAATTACGAAGGGTGTACTTCGTACGAAAATTTGAATACAGTCATAATGTGTTGCAACAATTAATTAAAATGTAGCCCTTTATAAATGAACAACTGGCTTTTCTTTTTAAAAAAAGAGCTCCAAGTTTTTTGTCTTCTTTTGTTCCCTATTGTAGTTATATTACCTTCAAAAGGTTATGGACTGTTAAATGGCCATTGATTTTTAGCAAATACTGATTTCTAAACATTTGAGTCAAAGTACTTTTACTTAACTGCCTGCAGTCCTTGAGAGATTTAGAGACCACCCAAAGATAAGTCAGATTTGGCGAATATAGGGACCACCTCAAAGATGACCAACTGAAAGTAGGGAAATGTTTGCGGAGGAAATCTTCATCGAAAAAACTAAGTTGCGTCACTATAAGCCTCAGTGATACTAGGGATTTGCATGACTTTCCTCTGATTCTCTCTCTCTCTCTCTCTGCATATTTATCCTAATAATAATAATTTGTATTATATTGGAAATAAAAACGAAGGAAATTTGAACACCTAGCAGGGTTTAGAAATATGGCTGACATTTCGCGGTATCTTGTCAGACATTCTCTTTTACAAATCTTTGAGTACACCTCTGTGGTATAATTAAACCTTATGACTTTTCAGTAATAAAATCTTCTTTTGCCAGCATATCTTATTAGAACTGTGCTTCAATAACGATCCGACTATTGTTAATGTCATTCATTTTATTGATGTTCTAAACAGTTTCAGCGATTCATTAATGAGACATTTTTTACCATCAATTTTTTGTGTGTATCAGCCGCTTTGTTGCAGCTTTTGTGACGGATTTTTGCATTTTCGATTTTTGTTTTTGTTGCTCGCGAATCTTCATATGTGGAGGTTCTCCCCGATTTAAAACGACTGTACCACTCAAAACACTAGCTTCGACTCATAGCTTTATTAGCAAAGGGCTGCTGAATCATTCCATATGTCTGCATAGCACTTTTGCCAAGTTTGAAAAAAAATCACGCACAAACGCTGTTCCTCTAGCTCCTTCATTGCTGCCGTTGCACGCGGCGATGAACAGATCAAGACACGCACCGCTGCTGCTACGTAACGACTCGATGTAAACAAACGCAACACCTCTCCTTATAGTCGTCAGATGTGTCGCTAGATGTGACGCTGCGTATCTCGTTTCGATCCATTTCAAGGTTTGCACAGAATAAAATCAGTCCGGTCTTTTTTTGATCACACTGTATTTAAACATTTGTCATATGTATGAACTAGTTCATGAGTTCCTCCAACATAAAATTCTGCCGCCCGAGATCTCAGCTAACCGGCATCCTGAAGTTCCTCGTCGAGGCGAGCTCAAAACATGCATTAGTTATTACTTTTCAGTCGTGCTTCCATGCAACAGAGTCCTGGAAATATGTGAAAAACTTTCCGAAAATTTCAGTTATATTGGAATGCCGGATTTCACGAAGGTTTTCTTCGATTTTTCGGTGCAGCAGTTCATTTTTCACCACCGCAGACGGGCGGCCACTCTTAAACGAACGACAACACTGGTGCACAAATCTCAATGTCACTCATCACATTTCGTCTGTGCGAATTATCCAAAGATGAATGTCAGCAGCTTCGCACTTTTTTGATCAGTAAAAACCAAATCACTGAACAGACTTCACATTTGGTGCGAATTTCCAATTGTACGCATTGTCCATTTTGACATGCTAATGTAAACAAAGGACAAGCGATGAGACCTTCCAACCACTGCAGTTCGAGGCGCACTGACCTATAACTGTGTGCGTCAATGCAGCGACCGTATGCAGGCTCCCTCCACTAATTCTCACGCCACACGAAAACGGAGGCTTCTTTCTTGACAGCCGTCGTATATAAAAAAAAACTACGTCAAGTCTTAAGTGACTGCTTAGTTGCAGTGGTTTTGAAACATACTTAATAATTGCGATACTTCACCAGTGCAAATTCACAAGATTGAGAAATATATTGAGAAGTATCAGTGCACAGGAATTATTCTGGTGTCAAATATTATCTTTATGTATTTTCGTTAGAATGGTGTTTTTTATGGTGATTGAAATAATATTTTCGGGTGAATAATTCCATGTCAGTGGTCCTTAAATGACGAAAGTAAAATCCGGCCTAAGAGTGCTAGGCGAGAGAAGTGGAATGAATCCGTGGGATAATGGGTTGTGGCGATGATTGACACGAAATTCGAAATGCTTTCAATTTTTTGCCCTTAAAACTATTCATTGAACTGCAAATGAAAAATACTGTTATCACCTAAGTAAACGACTAACGCGGAATTTCCCGTTATATTTATCAAGGAAGGCATTGGCTTGTTTTATTGATTTATTCTTGGGGCAAACCGTAGGCCCGGGGAAACTTGAGCAATTTGGAGACATTTCCTTTTCCGTCACACGTGAAAGCATTTTCTTGTCGCTGATGTAATGTGGAGGGGAAAAGTTAAATTCTTGTCAAATAAATGAAAATAGCAATGAAAGGTAGCGGACAATTCATATGATCACTTAGCTTTGCTGATAATCAATCATTCGTTTGGACAGCGAGCGAAGGGGTTGCCGGCGCGTTGAAGAATCAAGAGCGAAAGTTAAAATCAAAATAGCTGTATCAAAATAATTTTATATAGTGTTTGAGGAATAAAAAAGTTGACTACTAAATCCGGAGTCCGTAAAAGAAATCGGATTAACCTATAACGTACTAACCATTTAATAATTTCAAAAGTGTTTCGGAAGGAAATGGTCAATGCAGTCTGCCACCTAGAAGAAGAAATACGTTAGGCAAATATTCGCTCACGAGGTTAAAGTTAGATGGGTCGAGGTCTTTGCTTGGACGAAATTTAGGCGCAACAATCCCTTCTTCCATTCAACCTTTCGTCGTGTACATATTACATTATCCATAAAATTTGTAATTGCAAGCATACACATAAATACTTTTAGACAGGCGTACATATATTATGAATAAAACTTTCTTCATAATGAGCTATTCATGTAGAAGTGACAATATTGGTACCATTTTAAGGGAAATCTATATTTTCAACTAATTTCAATGCTTTTTGTTTCGGTTTTTAAGTAAAAATTTGTTATGGAAAAATGATTTTTGATCAAAGGTATTTCGACAGAAGTTAACGTTTGTTCTCAAAATATTTTATTCACAGCGCGAAATTTTATTAAATATGTGTATTTACGTATCAGGCATTAAAATTCAATACTGATTTGACCTTTATATTTAACAAATAGCGAATCTTTTTTTGGTTACAGACAAATGTTTTTGATTAAATTTCTGAATTTCAGTGACTTCGTAATTAAAAAGAAAGAAAAAGTGGTTAAAAATGTATAATCCATCACCTCTTAAAGTATTTGACTATCACTTTTTGAATTGCCGTCATGCCGTTCGTGTTTTAAGGAATTTGATAAATAGTTTAGGTTAAATGAAATTGCGTGGTCATAGAATAATTAATACAAGCATTAAAAACCCCGGTTTAAACAGATTCTATTCAACTCTTATCTTAAATATAGAAATAAATATGACGTGAATGAAGAAAGGAATTTATAGGGCAAATTGGGAAAAACAGAGCGATTTGAATATATTATATCTCTGCGGTGATACTGCTAGGTTTGGGAAGAATCGGATAAAATAATGTAATCTGGCTACTTAGCAGCGTTGAGGGACATGAAAGAAGCATGGAGAGATATTTTGGGATAATCACGTGAAAACCTGTAATATGACAGATATGCAGATATTTAGATTTTAGAGTTTTACGTGCTAAATTCTATGCACGTCTACCAGTGTATTGTCATTAATATTGTACTCCCCTGCTTGTATGTATCAATTATTAATTCCTAAGTTGATGAATGGTAATAAATAATGAATCTATTACGTATTTTATTAACGGATCGCCGTATATTTTTATGAGAGTGTTTAATGTTAATTTATAATAAAAACATTTTGGCGCACGGATATCAGCTTTGTAAGAAATCAATAGTGTTTCACAGCGAAGGGAAACTCGGTGACGATATACAAGGACAGCGAAAATGGCTTCGGAGAGAGAAGATCGTTTAGAGCAGGCAGGCGCAGTCTGTCGAAATTGAAGCACCAGATGTCATTAACGATGGTTCTGCCAGCATAGCTGGAAAATGGTCGGCTGATTTCGTCTGGTGAGGACAGATGAGGAAAAGGACGGCCACCAGTGACGTAGACCGAGCATTATTAGTGTGGAGGGGGTCCGAAAGGGCCTCTGCCACTCCAGGTACCGCTTTGGGTACAATAAGCTTCTAATCGAGCGAAGGTTTGGAACTTAAGAGAACGCCACGCGCGAATCTTCATTTGTTCACTCGTTAAACCCACTCACGTCTATCCTAAAATCTGGCGCTGTAACCACACCTGCAGGAAAATTATTTCGAATAACCTCACGTAAAAATTACTACCTGCTATAACTATTTTTCAATTATGTACACGTGGTTCATTCGAGGTAGTTTACCATTTTAAGATATGTTTTGGAGAGGCACTATTCTATTGTAAGTATCGCGTCAAATTCACCTTCTTTGTCGACATTTTTTCCCTATTCCGTAACACATATGCAGTCCAGAAAGTAACATACGTTTTGAAATAAAATATGAACCTGGCGACCTGAAATTTTAAAAAAATACACATGTGAGAGGCACATTCTTAAAGTATTTATTGCAACGCTGCACTCACGAGTTTTTCAATTCCGTCTCTGAGTAAATCTGCCGCCTTACATTTTCACCATTTGTTTACACCAGCATGCAATTCCGCCTCACTGACAAAGCGCTGTGTGTTGCAAACGACCTCTATGGAGAGACCCGTAACCTTAAATTGGCATTATTTCACGAATACATTCGTTGATTTTGACCGACGGTTCATCTGTCACGTGGCTAGGCCGACCACTGCGGTCCTCGTCGCGAACATAACTGCTGTGGCCATTTAAAAACCGAATGCACCACTGCTTCACTCCGCCTTCACTAATTATTCCGTCTACGTACACTCCGTACATAATTGTCTATGAATTTCAATTGGATTTTGGTAATTTTCCAGTATAAACCAAATCACAGATTGCACTTCACAAAACCTGGGATTTTCGACTGCAGCTAACACATTGTAAAAGTAGCCAAAGCAACCCGCCCTTGTGGTAGTAGGGCTACATCGTTAACTGCCAACAAAGAGATTGTGGGTTCGCTCCCCCCGAGGTCAGCTTTTCTCCATCTATGAATATGGTTTCGTAATTATTTCTATTGTTAAATAGTTGCAAAGGAGGCTGCATTATGTGAGGACTGGAGAGCGTTAAGTTTGATGTCCCACACAGTTAAAGTTGTTCTCAGGAATATCAACAAAAGAATGGAGAGTAAGGCAAATGATTACTTAGGGGATGATCAGTTTGGGTTTAGGAAAGGAAGAGGCACGCGTGATGCCATTGCAATAATGAGATCACTAATCGAGACAAATATAGAATACAATAAGGACGTATTTGTCTGTTTCATAGATTTCGAAAAAGCGTTTGGTAGAGTAAATTGGGAAAAATTAATGCGTGTATTGCAGAAAATAGGAAGGGATTGGAGGGACAGGAGACTGATCCGCAACCTGTACATGTCTCAGACTGCTCAGGTGCGAGTGGGGAACGGAGAGTCCGGATGGGCAGTGTTAGGAAGAGGTGTAAGACAAGATTGCCCATTATCACCGTTGCTGTTCAACGTACGACGAGGAATGATATATGTGGAGGAAATGATTAAAGAGGCATGCGAAGAACTGGAGGCAGGAATAAAAGTCGGAGGGGAATAAGTAAATCGGTTAGGTTTGCTGATGACCAAGCATTAGTTGCTCAGTCAGCCAAGGGGTTCCAAGCATTGCTGAGTGAATTGGAGGTTCAGTGCGATAAATATGGGATGAGAATCAATATTAATAAAACAAAGGTTATGCGATTTTCTAGAAAGAAAAAGGCGAAGTTAACATTAAAATAGGCGGGGAAAAAATAGAGCAGGTAGAACAGTTTACATATCTCGAAAGTGTTTTGGACCAACACGGTCAAAGTACGAGGGTACTCGTAGTAGGGACGTATGGAGAAGAATTGCGATAGGCAAGGAGGCTTTCTCAAGGAGGATGCAGTTGATGACGGGGACGTTGAGTAATGAGGTTAAGAAAAGACTCGTACAAAACTCGCGGAAACGTGGTCGCTGAAGCAGGAGGATAGACGTAGATTAGAGGCTTTTGAAATGTGGGTGTGGAGGATAATGGAGGAGGTGAAATGGACCGAAAGGAAAACAAATGAGGAAGTACTAGGGATGGCTGGTGAGGAGAGGTGTTTGTTGAGAGAAATTCTATGGAGGCAGGAAGGATGGATGAAAGGCGTATTGAGCGGCAGTGGGACGTTGAAGACGGTAATAGAGGGAGAATGTTAGGCAAAGGAGGAAAGGGCAGGAACAGGATAGGGATTATGGACGGAATGAAGAGTGGGGGGTAGGCATAAATGAAGAGGGACCTGATGTGGAGTAGGTTGCTGGATTGTGTTTTGTTTTGAGTCGCAAGGTTTGTTTGGTAGTTGTCATTTAAAAGCCTACCTTAACCGGTACGTTACTATATAAATGAATATATTTGTTAAACTCCAATGTATAGACCAGTTCTGTTTTCGGGTTAATGTGCGCTAGAAAATCAAAGAAGAACCGCAGTGCGCACATGTACCACAGAAGGATGCGTACTGAGTGTCAGGACGTTTATAGACACCAAGACGGTGGCTGTAGCAATACCTTTCACTACGCTAGGCCGAAACTTAAGTTACTTTCTGATTAGTCCTAGCATTAACGTACGTATATTTTTTATGCCCTATAAAAAAAGACTTCCTTCCGCTCTCTACTCTGCTAATCCGCAATTCTTCCTTATATCGTATATTCTAGGATCTTCCGACCATTCAATATTTCCTCCAGTCACCTTTTCAATCCTCCTCGGATCTCACCGGATCTCTTTTTATCTTCACTATGAGGGTGCCGTACAAATTGGAGATGTTATTCCAGAATTGATATTGCTATCAAACAAAGGTAAATGGATATGGTTACTAAGGTAATCGACAAGCGTGAATTGTTTTCAAAGTTTTGACGGCGATGAATCCATTTTGGATCTTCAGTAGTATTTATTTACCATAAACACGATAAGAAAGAGGTTTATCGTATAAGAAGGTCTATGAAGATATCCTTTCTAATTCACTGTTAAGAAAAGTATTGTTAACAATGAAATATGACGGAATTAAAGCTTTAATTCTATTTGACAACGCATGAACACCGTCTAGTCTGCGTCAAATGAAATATAATAAGTGGAATATTTCTGATATCTTTCTACAATTCATATTTAATAAAATCGCTCCTGCTATGAAATGAACAGATTTTACAGGTTTTTTGCCTGTGATACGTGAAATCCTTAATGAAAGGTTTTTTTAGAGCACATGTATATGACTAAAATGAACCAGATCCTTTTTCCCTGTAGACCCCAATTTGGTTTTCGTCAAGTCTCTCCTGGAAGCAGGATTTGTGTTTTCACGTCTTGGTTGAATGATCCCCGGAGGGTGAGGAGGCCTTCCCCGGGTGCGCGCCCCGAGGAAACGGCGGAGAAGCGGCGCTGGAAATTCGAGGTTCAAGTCTGTTTCTCGGGCGAGGGGTCGACTCCCTCGGGAGAATCCGAAGCCTCGGCGAGGCGTATTCCCGTGTCCCATACTAGAACTTAAATCACGTCTTCCTGGGATGTTGAACGTTAAATTTTCTCTCGAGGAAAATTATCTCACAGCGGAGACGGTTTATTCATATTATCTTAGTAGTAGTTGGCAGGAGTAGTTCGTAGTAGTAGTAGATTTTATGGGAGGCGACCGAGAGCTGAAGTCATATGCGCCATTAAGGATGGATGGGAAAGGAGGAAAGGAAGAAACCCGGGGTCAGCAGTTTAACGTCCCATCCGATGGACGTCGTACTCACTCAAAGTCCTCTCGACAAAGCACCTCAATCAGGGATCGATATACCACTGAAACATATCTGCCTCCTCCGGAATTGGAACCCGGGCCATCTCCTTAGGAAGTCTATACGTTAGCCACCGCACCATCCCGATCCCCAGAGCAGTTCGTTTCACAGGCAATCGTCGGAGATTAATATTCTCTTGAATGTGGGTGAGTGTTGAATTGAGAAACGGAAACTTATATTGCACAAATTTGTGTTAGTGAGGTTTATGAAATATTATTGTTTAATAATATCGTCTCTTATTTGTACTTCAAATGGCGGAAAATATTTTTGACCTATTTTATATTTACTACGGTACATATTGAGGTTATTCTTCGTGATGTACGCTGCACAATTGACTTATAATTTGTGGTTCCAAACGTATATATGCAGATGAGTCGTACTCCGTTATCGAGAAATGACGGTTTTCAACATTTAGTTAGAGCGAGGAAGAAGATTTCTGCAATATTTAATAGTCAGGCACTCGTTCTTTAGAAATGATGGATGTGGCAAAGTTAATACGTTGACAAAAAAGATTTAGAAGATTACATTGAGTGACACTAGAGTGTTTCAGGCCTTCAAAAGAGGGGAACATGTTGATTTAAATGTAGGGACGGTAGGGGGAGGGAAAGAAGAGAAATTATCGTAACACATTGAAGAAAGGTGGGAAGGAATGCGAGTTCCGAGAATGCATTATTGTAGCGAATGATTCTGCGGTGATGTACAGATGACAACCAGAGATTTTGTGTGACTATCACTTCGTCTCTTTCAACTGGACGACGGAGTTGTTCAGTCAGCAACTTCAGGTCCAAAATGACCGACTGCGAAGCCATCGTTTAGCTTACTAGAACAACACGATAGTGACTCCAAAACATTGCTATCAATTTATTATTATTATACAAGGGTTTTAATTATTTATTTACATCTACACATTACCCCGCAAGCCACCGCAAGGGTGTGTGGCGGGGGATGTTAGGTCACCAGCCACGCATGGAAAATCACCATCATGTCACTTCTAAACAAATTTGAGTTTGATCATGCTCTCGGAGAATGTTAACCAAACAAAAGAAATTACTTAAATACAACAATAATCAACAACTGGATTCCTATACTCAAATTAAGCTGTAGAACTGTTAAAAAGATGGGTCTATTGCATAAAAAATAATATGCAGCTAAGAATTTAGTAGTTTTTCAGTAGCTGGAGCTTTGACAAGCAGCTGTGCCTAGTGGCTGGATCCATTGAAAGTCTATTTAGACAGGTTGTCTACTCTAAGCAATAATGAAATGTTAATTATGGTTCCTTAAGTTTAATCATTGAGATGAAACGTAGATGAGTCCAGATGACCTAGCGTCATCCTAGAGGGCGTGGTTTGCCAAATGGAGGGTATCTTGCTTGCTTGCTATTGTGATAGCTTTTCTTTCTGGGAATGGGCTGGTTGACGTTGCATCCTTTTACGGAACCAGCATCCCTTTACACCCCCCGCCCCCGGTAGGAACACTACCGGGGGCGGGGGTCGGAAGCGACAACTCGAGCGAAAGACACGGAGGGAGGGGGGCGGCGAAGATCCTCCGCCGCCGGGCCCGAGTGGCCCAGGGTGTGATGGGGGCCTTTAGGACGGGGGCTATGACCCCCCATTCTCTTGCAAATCGTCGCGGCTTCGTTCCCACCTACTCTAGACGCCCTTTCCGCCTCCGAGTGCTCCATTTGCGGATCCCCAGGGTCTACGCCGCCTACCCTCCTTCCCCCACACGCCCAAACCTCTTTCTCCCACGCCGATAAACCCTGGGGGTGCTAATGGATTGAAAATAAAAGAGGCTAGGGAAGAAAGGTGCGTGGGAAAAAAGGCGAATTCCGCCGCCCTGTAATTTGTCTGAATAAAAAGCCCACCTCTTTTAGTCGGAGGTGCGGAGACAAGAAGCCGAGTGAGACTATTGGCACTCTGGGGTAAAGATATATCTCTCTTAGAGAGGCTCTCTCTGTGAAGTGAGGATTGTAATGAGAGTTTGGCATTTATCCACACAGACGGACTCAAGCGTATAAATCATGACCGCGGGGGGGATTGGGGAACTGCGGATTCTAGTTTACAGGTGCGAGAATCGGTTGGGTACAAATTTGTGAAATGGACAGAGTTGCTGAAAACAAACGGGTAGGCGTTATTAAAGAGACTTCTCCACAGCGCGTCTGACTCATATTTCATATGGAAGTAAAAATTGGTTCTTAGGTTTCCACGGTGTTTATCAGTACAATTTGTCCACTTCTCCGTCATTCACCGCGCAGGTTTTTTAATTGTAAACATAAGTTTACTTCTGTGCAGTTGCGTCTTCCGGTCGAAGGTATCGCATTTGGGTTTTGGTCGTCTGGATTCAAGGTTTGTATGAACAGTATCGGGAGCATAATTTTCCTGGCGTGACTGTGCGTCGAATCACGCTCGCACCGCGCAGGCTCAGTGTTTGGGGGCTCTGACCTTAAACACGCGCCAAGCGCTAATCGTCTGCGAGCGTTCGCTCAGACTGGATCGTGTTTTTTAGTAGACCCCTGTCGTGTGACTCGGTGCAAGCCCAAATTGCAGCGAACGATTGAACAGCGGTACGACATCAAATTTTGTATTGGATTGAAGAAATCGGTTACAGATACGTTGGACATAATTCACCTAGTGTTCAAGGATGAAATCATGTCAAAATTGCAGTTTTTAAATAGCAAAATCTCTTCAAAGATGGTCAAGAGGGCGTGGAGGACGAGCACCGCGATGGAAGGCCGTCGACCTCAAGAACCGACGACAATAAGCAACGTGTGATAAGTGAAGTGCTGAATTCAGACCGTTAGTTAAGTGTGCGCATGCTGACAGATCGTATTGCCATTGATAAGATGACAGTGCACAGCATTATCACTGAAAATATGGCGATGCGAAAGATATGTGCTAAACTCGTCCAGAATATCTTGACGGACGATCAAGAGCGGCAAGAAAAAGAAGTAAAAAGGTATCGCGACGATTCCCCAACCCCTTTACAGTTCCAACTTGTTACCAATAGGTTATTACTTTTATTCCCTATAAAAGTGAAATTCTCACTCAAAGGACACCACCATGGGACCCTAAGTGCCGTCAAAGAACATTGCATGGGTACCCTTAAGGACCTTCCACCTACCTGGGAAACTTAGAGTCGTGGAAAAACCGCTCTGTCAAGTCTGTCGATGCTCGAGGGATGTATCCAGATGAATTTTGAGGCATTGTTGGAACGTGTAAAATAAATATATATTTTCAAAACGTTTCCCGATGATTTTTAAACACAGCATGCAGGCGAGAATATGCACAATGTTCAGCCCGAGCTAGCTGCTTCGTGATTGGCTCTTTCTCGGACTATTTTCCAAGCATTAAGGATAGGTTATCCGTAAACTCTATTGATGTTTTTTGGAGTTTTTGTGATTTCGATGGCTCCCTGTATTGGCTTGGAATAGTATCTTTACATTTTTGTAATAATTTTTGCTTCGTCAAAATGAATGTCGTGGCCGAGGTCCGCGCTGGCGGAAATTTGAAACTGTTTTTAGCTATCTCGCGATAGATGCTACACAACTACGGCCACGAGTTCAATACAAACATTTTTGAATAGAAGGAGCTGGTGGGAGTAGCAGCGAAACTGCTGTTAACTTATTCAACCTACTCGGTGGAGACCCGAGAAAAGGAGAACAGTTCCACGAGTTCACAGAAATTCGTATTCCATGTGTAAAAGTTGCAAGATAAGTTTTGCAATTGATATAGCCATACCTTTGTTAGTGCAACACAGGGAACTAAATGAGTAAAGTTACAAATCGCAAGAGGTTGCAATAGTCACATCGATGGTTAACACTTGTAATGTGTCAGCAAATAGGAGAGAGAGATTAAACGAATGTTGATTGATATTAGATATACTATAATTAATTGTTTTATTTTAAGGTTATTCATAGATATGTGTGACAATGTAACACTTTTATTGGGAAGTCAGTAGAATGACTTTAAACCCCATATTTTTGTAAATATTCCTTCAATGGTGACAGGTAAAAAAGTTCTCAGAACTCTTCCTTCGTGCTTTAAAAATGGATTTCTAAAAAGTATCGGCCTCAACCATGCCCCTAAAAATACCTTAAATTGGATTTTGTCTCATATTGATTCATTCACACGACATCACTTATGTGATTTCTGTGGAATCAATTGAATTTTTCACTAACCTAATGTCACCATGTTACAAATGATATTTTTGTACTCATTATCCCTCAGCACCTCTGGATAAAGCTAAGACTTGTTACATGAGTATACTGTGATACCCATCATGACCTCTACTAGGCCAGTAATTGCTTTTGTGGAGGGACGAGAATATATATCTGTGGGTCTGTGCAATGTCTTCAACTCATAAATGCTCACTAAGCGATGACCTAATTCCATTATCGAACAGAGGCCATCTTTATCGAGTAAATAATGATTACTAAATGCCTACAAACCGGATCGTGGGGAATTCTGCGTAAAAGATGGCTTAGCACTCTATGGAAATCCGGTGTGTAATAAATTCAGTTCCCCTAGTGACCTTTCAAGTAAATATAAACCTGAAAAACCAATTCATGAGATTCAAGAACGAATGCCACACTTAAAATGAAATAGACCGAAGAAATCCATTATCAGCAAATATCAATAGACCAATCACTCCGTTTCTTCCGCAGATGTACTTACCCAAATGAATCCTACTACCATTTCATTCAACCCTGAGATTTGCCGCAAATTCGACTTCTCCTCTAATACAAACCTAGGCGTCATCCATCATCTCTCTCCTGTTCCAATCATCATCACAACTTTAACCTTCTTTCTGCCCCGTCTCCTCCCACAGCCTCCCGTTTACCCTTCTACTTTTAACCTCCGAAGCAATTTTACATCTCCATTTTTTCTGCTTTCACTTATTTTGATTCTTCCTTAAATACTTTTCATCCCTAATGACTTACCTACCCTTACCTTTTTACCACTAAATTGGTAATCACCATTATGTTGGGCAACTTGGACTCAGTTAAAGCACTACCAACTTCCAGAGTTGGTCCAACACTCTCGATTAGTGATATCATTACTGCAATGGCATCACGCGGACCTCTTCCTTTCCTAAACCCAAACTGATCATCCCCTAAGTAATCATTTGCCTTACTCTCTATTCTTTTGTTAGTGTCCCTTAGAATAACTTTAGCTGCGTGGGATATCAAACTTATTGTTCTGTAGTCCTCAAATGATGTAGCCTTTACCTTTCTCGGAATAGGAACTAACACTGATCTCACAAAATCTTCCAGCCAGATTATTTCCTCATAGATACTACGAACCAACCTATTTAGAGTCTTCTTTCCGCATTTTCCTAAATCGATCTATCCTTCTCATTTCCCAATATTTATTTAACCTTTCTGTATAGCGCACCAATTTCATCCTTCCTCTGTAAACTTTCCATATCTTCGCACTGCGTTTTCCATAATGTTTCTTTTGTTTTATTTGTGGCCTGTCTCAAGTTATTCTTTATATCTTTGTCGTTTATTTTACCTAACTCTGTGTTTATATTCTTTCATCTTCTTCTCTCATCCATCTTTGCAATCATCTCATCCGTTACCCATGGTTTCCTTATCCTTTTCCCGTTAACGGTTCGTATTTTGTCTTTTGAGGCTTTCGATATCCCCCTAGATAAGTATACCCCCCTGCCACACACCTTTTTGGTGGCTCGCAGGGTATTTATGTAGATGTAGATATCACTTTCTTTATACATTCCCATTTTTCTTCGATAGTACCTAGCTCTTTATCCTCATCCATGATTTCCTCTACAGCCTGCTGATACTCCTTCCTCCTTAATTCATTTAATTCTTCTACATTCCATTTCCTAATCCGCCGCCCTTGCCTTATCTTCTTGAAACGGACGTTACATTTCATAACAACTAAATTGTAGTCCGCATCCGCTCCCGGGAAGCTATGCGAATTTATCACGCTGTTCCTAAACCTGTGCCTAACCTGGATATACTATAATATATCTTATACCTTTCTGAGTCATCTGGCATTTTCCATGTATACCTTCACCTTTTAAGGTTTTTAAACCATGTGTTGGTGATGACTAACTTTCTTTGTTTTCCTTGTTAATCCTAACCTTGTTAATCCCTTTAATGCTTCTACATTCCATATCCTAACCCACTGCCCCTGGCTTAACCTTTTGAAACGGATATTACATTTCATAACAACTAAATATGTATATATATATATATATATATATTTATATATATATATATATATATTTATTTATTTCTACATATAAAAAGGGTCGCGGTTGTCTAGTGGATTACTGACCAGAGGGTCCCGGGTTCGATTCCCGGACAAGGTATTTTGGGCACCTGCAGCTCCACCCAAGCTAGTTGATTTTTCGGGTACCAGGTCTTCCTGGGAAACCATAACCGGCACAGGGAAAGGAACTGGCCCCCCTACCCCGATGTGTGAATATTCGCACTCCGTCGGGCTTGGTACATGGGCGAGCTCCACCATCACCTACTAAACCGACCTTCGGGTTGATTACTGTGTTTATGGTTTATTTTTATAATATATATATTTATACATCTAATATCAGAATTTCACCAACCAAATTGTAATCGAGGTATTTTCTCGTACATTTATTCTCAAACGTTAGTAATTTGATGGGGTATGGCATTGAAGTAATTAAAGAAATCTAACACCCAAAGCATGTGAAAGAGTGAGGATCCAGCGGAATTATTACTAAAAGGAGAAAAAATTAGATCAAAGAGGGACATTAGAGATCTTAAAGGCATATATCCAGTAAGTAGAATGTAATAGGAAGAAAGAGATTTCATTGATATCAAACGGCATTTAACTGGAGAGACGTACTGACCGCGAAAAGGCATTTACTATTGTTAAAGGAAGATATGTTTACGATCAAGGAAGTTGTACGTGATAATATTTATATGGAGTGGGGCACTGTGTGGATTGCTAGCGTGGGGTCGAGTGGAAAACTCGATCAGTGAAGAGAGATAATGTGAAGCACGACAAAGAAAGACGAAGTCAATGGATTATGCAAGAACTTCATAGAAGGGAAAACTGAAAGCATTCGCCGAAAGGATGACTAAGGGAAAAGTACGATATCAAAGTGAAGGGGGATGTTTGGCGGAATACCTATCGAGGGAGTAAATGAAGGAGTGAGTTGCACAAAAGGAAGAATGAAGAGCTACGGACAACCAATGTTTGCAATGGACTCGCCATCCAAATCACATGCATTGCTGGTATACAGTAAATGCGCGTTTCATTTACGGAGCATCATAAAAAATATTCGAGCTGCATCGTGAAAGTATTTATTGCGGAACCGGGAAAATAAATATTAATTCTCGAACTCGCTCAGGTGGGTCCAGATCCACTCAACATTTCCATCGTGTGGGCTCTTGTGGAAGAGTTTTGTTATGACGGCATTTAGATGATCGGTGTAAAAACCAGAGGGGGAGAACGGTCCCTCGTTGCACCCCGGATTCCATCCCCCGGCGAACCTTTTAAATTGAATAGCACCCGGCCACTTCCCAGGGCGGGTCGACAGGCGGCCGACCTACTTAGCCGCGCTGCCGTGGGGGGGGGGGGGCGCGAGTGCAAAAAACGACGACCTCGCATCGATTCAGACGGCGAATGTTTGGAGTTTCCGACCCGCTTCCTCACCACATCGGTGCCCCCGCCCCCAAGGGAACAGGGGTCCCTCAACATGGAGACAGATGGCCCTCCGAACGGAGTGGGTGGAGCGTGGAATGCTACCGACTGCATGGGTGATTTGTGCCTCTGAAGGGTTGTCAAGGGGCGGAGGAAGGAACTTCGTTTGCCTCTGGAGACAGGGTGTCCCATCTGACCTTCTCCTCACCGACTATATACTCGATTTTTTTAGGTTGACTCTTAAACGAAGCTTTCACGCCGTGTTCACAACTAATCAACATTAAAGGATTAAGGATAAGTTTTTTACGTTCATAAAAATGAGTTTCGGCGAAAGTTTGAGATCAATAAAAAGTGTAAGTAATAAATTTACATGAGGAGAGAAGCTAGGCTAGTTTTCATATATTACCAACCCATAAACACAGTAATCAACCCGAAGGTCGGTTTAGTAGGTGATGGTAGAGCTCACCCGTGTACCAAGCCCGACGGCGCGTGAATATTCACACATCAGGGTAGGGGGGCCAGTTCCTTTCCCTGTGCCGGTTATGGTTTCCCAGGAAGACCTGGTACCCGAAAAATCAACTAGCTTGGGTGGAGCTGCAGGTGCCCAAAGTGCCGTGCCCGGGAATCGAACCCGGGACCCTCCGGTCAGTAGTCCAACGCTCTACCCACTGGACCACCGCGACCCGCGGTGGTCGCGGTTACCAAACCTACTACCAATTTATTACCAAAGTTTACAAAAATTCTTCCGACGTTTAAATATCATTGCCAAGACTTGTTTACATAATAATGTGACGGGCAGTCAAATGAAAACCAAATTGACGAACACTCTAGAATGCTGTTTAAATAACCGTTTTACGACGGAGCGTAACGAGGTCACGTTACATGGTTTCGCAAACGAACGATCTCCACTTCGCCACTGGTATCCAACCTTTCCTGAGACTCCCACCCCTCGAACCCAGCCAGAGAAACCGCCGCCCGTTCGTCCATCCGGGAAAAAATAAGTCCTATTTTAGGTCGAAACTGTATAAAGTTGGGGATCGACAGTTGAAATACAGATATTTTAAAGGCCACGCAGGGTTATCTCAGGATAGCAGGAAGTAATGTACTGTTGAGTGGGAAACTACGCAACTTATGCGTTCTGAACTTTTATTTTCTTAAAGCTTGTGCATAATATGTTGAGCAATGATTTACGCTCTAGTGCAATTCATAAATTTCTCGAGAGGATGCAATTAGATGTGAATATCCGATATTAAATACAAAATGAGAGTTGCATTCTGTTTTGGCCACTAAGAAAGAACGGAGATCGTGGAAGGCTGTTCGGGTTTTCCACCGGATCAGGTTCTCCATCGAGGCCGACGTTTCGAAGGACGAGTCGTCCATCGTCTTCAGGGCATGTCAGAATTTGCAAAAGGTCCTCCTTATATACTGTTGGGCAAGCGCTTCAACCCTGGCAGGAGTCATGGGAATGGCCGGGGGGCTCCCGCCTTTTTTCCCGTGCTTCCCGAATGTTCCTCAGCACCGGTTTCCACGAGGTGCTGAGGGAGTATCCTGCGTCGCGATTAAAACTTTCTTACACCGAATTTCAATTGCCTCCCAACAGTATATAAGAAGAACCTTTTGCAAATTCTGACATGCCCTGAAGACGATGGACGACTCGTCCTTCGAAACGTCGGCCTCGATGGAGAACCTGACCCGGTGGAAAACCCGAACAGCCTTCCACGATTCCATACGCCGGGAAAGCCTGCCATCAAAGAACGGAGATATTCGATCATTCTCAATAGTTACTCTTAAGACTTAAAACATGTTCATGTAGTTGAAACCTAATTACAAATTTCAATGCTTGATTCATTTTGATGACATTCCATGCTCTGCCAGATTAATAGATGCTAGAAATACTGCCATTGATCTTTGGTCACACATCGTATTAGCTGGGGACGGAAAGCATCAACCGGATGCCAAGCAAATGCCGGAATTAGCTGCCGGAGTGCATGCAAAAATAAGGAAGCTCAAATTTGAAATTATATTGGCGGTGCAATGGTAGCGAATCATCTGGTTCATTGCCAAGATGTAATTTACGCATTATTCTAATCCAAGAATAAGCGGCTCTCTCTACAAGCCACCTTCTTCGCATTCTTAGAAACCGTGACTTAATTATTTTCCCTTTTCATACACCGAAATAACATATAGAACTAACTCCTCTCCAAAAGGTCACGGCCGCTAATACTGGAGAAATGGAATTTTTCAATGCCCAAAATATGGGCGAACAAAAGAAATGTGAGATATAACGCTTGAAAAAATTATATGAAACCTGGTATTTAGATTTGAAGATAGAATATTTGAAAAATTGTGTTCATAAAATATATTGTGCACTATTGGAATTAATAGTAGTACTATCGTTTATTATTTTTATTGTAAATCGGTATTCCAGGATTAGAGCGTTGGACTAATGACCGGAGGAACTGGGCTCGATTCCTGGTCCTCGATTCGATGTCTCTCGGTGCACCTTCAACTCAACCCAAGCTATGTGATTTTTTGTGAACCAGATCCTCTTTGGATAAAATTGGCGGTTCGTGGAAAGGAATTGAACCCCCCTTAACACCCTGATGCGTGAATTTCACACGCCATGTATGGCGTAGTACTGGGTGAACTATTCCATATCTATCAGACCGACCGTCGGGCTGCTTACGGTGCATATGGTTTAATTATTATATTTAATTAAAAAGTGTGCTCACAGAAATTTTCAGGGGATATATAACTTTCAAAAATATTGATTTTACGCTGAAAAATACCAAAATCGATTATTTAAAAAAATCAGTCATTCTCATTGTTGTTAAAACAATAAAAGCTAAACCACTACGTGGGTGGTCAAGGTAAATGCAGAGTAATAGCACACGTGGGTCAACATTACACCACGTCCAATATAACGAACGCACTCTGCCGCATCACACCACGACTAAAATTACGCAGAACATCACACGCCATCCAAAATCCTCGCCGTCAAACATTGCTCACATTCCAACTTTTCGCTCGGTCCACACCACTATTGCACATAGACATTGCAAAGTTTATCAACCGGTGGTCCTTTCTGCAGTAGCTGACTTACACCTATTCTTAAACTAGGCTGCATTAGAACTATTCTTAGAACACTTGGCACATTCTATCTCTTCTACCTCTAAATAATACCCCGCAAGCCGCCGCAGGGGCGTGTGACGGGAGATGTTAGTCACCACCCGTAAAAGAGAATAAAACTACGTGCAAAACCAAAAAATAATCCAAATCTACACCCACAGAGGCGTATGTCACGAAAAAATCTTTTTCACTTACACGCATGCAAATACTTACACTATCAACTCACATACATTCTTTAATGGAAGTCCCATGTGGTCATGCGGGAAAGGCTTTAATAACAAAACACACGAGATTGAGGGAAGTGCATATATTTGAGTAAAGTTAAAGGTATCAGATAAATAGGTTTACTTCAGGTATTGCTACAATGGTCCAACATTCTTCAAAGTACATCACCCTTGAGCGTCGACACACTAATGCCAGAGGCTTTACCGTGACTCGAAGGCTTCCTGGTAGGCAGATTCTGGAAGGTCCTTAAGGGTAAACGTGGAAGCTTCTTTGACAGCACTTAAGGGTCCCATGGTGGTGACCTTTGAGGGAGGATTTCACTTTTAAAGGGAATACGAAATAGTCTGCTGGTGTCAAGTCGGGGTGATTGCCTTTGCAGAAGCCCTTCGCAAGCAGACACGCTCGACTCTGCTCTTGACCGTCCATCCAATGACCATCGGGACGAGGAGTTTAGCGCAGATCTTTCGCATCGCCAAATTGTCAGTGATATAATGGTGTGTCGCCATCATGTTATCAATGCCAATCCGATCAGTGATCATATGCACACTTAACCGATTGTCTGAATTCAGCACTTGAATAACACGTCAGGAAAAAATTGTTACTCTTTATGCAACTTTGTATTTTTGCTCATTTTTCAAATTCTCTTAGAAAACACGGAAATAGTCGAAGTCTGTCCTCTTCGAGGGAAAGCAGTTGCTTGCCTCACCGTTACAGCTCGTTTCGGTTGAGTCTAGGGTTATCCGCGAAAGAGGTCGGCACCTATTTCCAGGGCGATAGCGCTCTGCTCCCGGATTCAACGAGACTCTCTCTCGAGCGACGGCATGAGGGAACCCCCCCGCTTTACTTCTCGACGCCCTCCGACCTTCGAGGCTGATGCCAGGCGAGTTATCTTCCTCCCCTTTCTCTCGCTTCATTTGTTTCGGGAAAAGGTTTTTGTGGTTCGAATGTATTTTTGCTGCGGTCTTTCGTGGACGTATCCTCGTGTGCGTTGAGGGAAAAAAAGAGCTCCAGAAGTTGGGGAAGGGGGTGGGGTTGGGGCGAGGTTTCTCCGAAAAGGTAAACTTGGGCACTGGTGCTGCGCGAGCAGAAAAACCTTGTCCAGCTGTCGGAGGGTGGGCGGAATGGCGCGGATTCCGAGACGAGGGGGAATGCGGTGAGACTTCTGGACCACTCTCAGCATATCTCCAGTTTCTCTTACTCGCGGGAAATGTTGTAGACGCTTTTATTTCACCGATATGCACAGGACTAAGAATATGTTTACATTCGTGAAATTTGCAAATAGCTAGTAAAATGTTTGGATTCCTAAAAAGAATAGTTGGGAATTGCAACAAAAGGGTCAAGGAACTTTGTTATTTTATGTTAATTAGGATGAAGTAGAACCAATGACGTAGGAAAAGTGGCAAAAGACCGATGAAGTAGCCTTAATTTTGGAACTATATCGAGTGCAATTTAGAGCAGATAGTTTTGTGAAAAACTGTCATGAACAAGGTAGCAATGTCACGATACTATTAAAAGACTTAGGATGGGAGCCACTGGTTGAGTTTATTATTAGGTAATCTACCGGTAAAGGTAGGTTTTTGGATGGATACAACTATAAAATGAACATTTGGTAACTCCCCACCTAGCAGCCTAATCTACATCAGGTCCCTCTTCATCTCTGTGTACTTCCTTCCTCCCTTCATCCCGTCGAACATCCCTATCATGTTCCTGCCCTTTCCTCGTTTGCCCAACATCCTCCCCTCTATTACCTTCTTCAATATCCTACTGCCCTTCAATACGCCTTTCATCCATTTTTCCTGCCTCCATAGGATATCTCTCAACAAACCTCTCTCCTCACCCACCATCCCTAGTACTTCCTCATTTGTTTTCTTATCGGTCCATTTCACCTTCTCCATTCATTTCAAAATCTCAAATCTACGTCTATCCTCTTGCTTCAGTGACTACGTTTCCGCGCCGTACACAGCTATGCTCCATTTCCAAGTTGTGACGATTCTGTCCTTAACCTCCCTACTAAACGTCCCCGTTGTCCACCCCTTCCTCCTTGTAAAAGCCTAGCGTAATTCTTCTCCTTACGTCCCTACCACTTTGACCGTATTGGTCCAAAACACTTCCGAGATATGTAAACTGTTCTACCTGCTCTAGTTTTTCCCTTCTTATTGTAACTCAGTATTACTAGCTGTGCTTCCATTTCTGAATATTCACACGCCGTCGAGTTTAGTGCATGGGTGACCCCTACCTACCAAATACCTTCCCAAATACCAAATGAACAATACCTACCAAACCGACCTTCGGGTGGATTACTGTGTTTACATATCATCATCATCAGTATTTCAACCCTAGGATTGGTTTATTGCAGCCCTCCATTCGCCTGTATTTAATGCCAATTCCCTCAAACCCTGATACCTTTTCTGTTTTACGTCTTTCTTCATTTTCCCTATGTACATGTCTCTTGGTCTTCTTCGTGGGATCTTCCCTTCTATTTTTCCTTCTATTATATTCCTACTCAATTCATTGTGCCTCAATGTGTCCAATCCATCTATTTCTTCTTTGCCGTAGAGTTCTCCATATGGATCTTTCCTATTCTGATCTTCTATATACTTTTTCTTTTCTTACTTTGACTGTCCATTTAACCTTCAGCATTCTCCTCCAGCATCATGTTTCAAAGGCTTTTTTTTGCAAATTCAAATTTGCAAAGACAAATTCTTCGCTGATCCTCTTTTCCAATGTTCCAAGTCTGGGAACCATAAGGTGCCATGCTCCACATGAAAGTCTTGACGAATTGTTTCCTTGTTTTCAGTCCTAGGTTCTTTGAACATAGTACTGGCGTCTTCCTCGTGTTTTTAGCTTGGACTCTTTTTCGCTTGAAGTTGGTCAAACTTCTTGTGGAATCAGCATTCAGCTTCACTCATCCAAACATATCTTTTATCTATTGATTTAGCATTAGTCCGGAACAGCACTTTTCGACCTTTACATCCGATATTTAGCTATGATAACAAGGGACACTTAGCTAGACAATTTAGGTTGGGCTTCTCTTACACAGCGGCGTTTGCAATATAGATTAAACTTATTAAAAACATTTAAAGATGGGCCCTTTTCCGATGACATCAAGGACATAATACGAACCCCAACGTATTACGATCGAAGGGATCACGAATATAAGACTAGAGAGGTAGACTGCAAGACTGACGGGTTTAAAATGTCATTTTTTCCAAGAACGATAAGGGACCAGAATGCTTGTAGCTGAAATTCCCCAGGACTTAGTTCATTACAATAAGTATTAACGTACAGGTTAGGGACTGCGCGAGGTTATGTATACATGTGTGTATGTATGTATGTGTATATATATATATATATATATATATATATATATACATATATATGTGTATGTATGTGTGTATGTGTGTATATATATATAAATATTTTTTTTCTTTCAGGTTCCCCCCACCTTTACTCACCTAACCCCCAACCCCCTCAACCCTTACCTTTCCCTCATGGTGCTACACCTCCTGCCACACACCTTTTTGGTGGCTCGCAGGGCATTTATGTAGATGTAGACACTATTACAAACACCCACCCGAGTGGACATTGAACCCGCGACCCTTGGTTTGTCAGATGAGGACTCTATATCCTTGCCACCGGGGTCGGCAATACAAGATACATTTGTAGTATAGTAGTACAAGTACTTGTATGTACGTATCTTGTAAGAGAGTCTCACGGTTGTGGATAATAATATATACCAAGGAGCGAGAGGGCGCCGGCCAAAAAAAACCCAGAGGACAACATGCAAAATGACACTCAAATCTTAGGTGGCTTTTCCTTTGGAAAAGAAGACACTGAGTTAAGCTCGTCGTAGGTTCCGCATTGATTTATCCTAGACTAACATTACGTATATAGTAATGCCACAACTGCTGAATTCCGTCCCATGTCCTATACTAACCACCAATCCGGGTTTTCGAATTAACGAATCAATATATATATATATATATATATATATATATATATATATATATATATATATATATATATATATATATATATATATATATATATATATATATATAAACCATAAACACAGTAATCAACCCGAAGGTCGGTTTAGTAGGTGATGGTAGAGCTCACCCATGTACCAAGCCCGACGGCGTGTGAATATTCACACATCAGGGTAGGGGGGCCAGTTCCTTTCCCTGTGCCGGTTATGGTTTCCCAGGAAGACCTGGTACCCGAAAAATCAACTAGCTTGGGTGGAGCTGCAGGTGCCCAAAGTGCCTTGCCCGGGAATCGAACCCGGGACCCTCCGGTCAGTAGTCCAACGCTCTACCCACTAGACCACCGCGACCCGCATATATATATATATATATATATATATATATATATATCGATGCAGCGGAAGTACTCACGAGAGCAATATAACTTTTGCACGGCATAATAGAACACAGAATAAAATAGATAACACGTAAAAGGACACTCAAACTGTATGTGTTTTAAGCTTTCGGCCTACTCCGAGCCCTTCTTCAGGTCAGACTGACTGAAGTCAGAGTCTGACCTGAAGAAGGCCTCGGAGTAGGCCGAAAGCTTAAATCAACTACAGTGTGAGTGTCCTTTTACGTGTTATCTGTTTTATTCTGTGTTCTATTGTGCCGTTCAAAAGTTATATATATATATTACTATATTTTATATATATATAACTATATTATATATATAACTATTATATTCTGATATTCTGATATGATTCTGATGACGACGGCCGTGCCGTCGAAACGTAAATATCCAATGTAAGTGTCCTTCTTTTATGTTTCTATGTGTGTGGTGTTTTTTGTGTTAGTGTTTGTGTATATATATATATATATATATATATATATATATATACATACATATAGGGTAGAAATATCTTCAGCAGGACAGAAGACTCAGAAGGCGAAAGTAGTTAGAATAGGAACCTGGAAGGTCAGGACAATGTTGAGGAGAGGCAAATTAGAAAATATTAAGGGAGAGATGGAAAGAGGTTGCATAGATGTTTTAGGCCTCTGCGAGGTGAGATGGAAGGATAGCGGGGATTACTGGAGTGACAATTATAGAGTAATATACGGCGGCGGGGACGAGAGCCAACGAGGGGTTGCCGTAATTTTAAATAAAGGGGTAGGAAGAAGCGTAGTCAACATAGAGCAAGCGACAGATAGAATTTTACTCGTAGAGATTAAAGCAGAGCCGACGAACTTGGTCATTATTCAGGTATACATGCAACCGAGCAACCACAAGGAGGAAGAAGTCGATAGGATGTATGTTGAGTTAGAGGATATAGTCGCGAGTGTTCCTGCAAGGAAACATTTGATAGTGATGGGGGATTGGAATGCGACGGTAGGCGAAGGAAGAGATGGTGGTGAGGTGGGGGACTATGGGTTAGGTACGAGGAATGAACGCGGGGAGAAAGCAATTGAATTCTGCAGGAGACAGGGGTTAGTCATCACTAACACATGGTTCAGACACCACAAAAGGCGTAGGTATACATGGAAATGCCAGGTGACTCAGAAAGGTATCAGTTAGATTATATTATGGTTAGGCACAGGTTTAGGAACAGTGTGATAAATTCGCAAAGTTTCCCAGGAGCGGATGCGGACTCTGACCACAATTTAGTTGTTATGAAATGTAATGTTCGTTTCAAGAAGATAAGGCAAGGGCGGCGGGTTAAAAAATGGAATTTAGAAGCAGTAAATGAATTAACGAGGAAGGAGTATCAGGAGGCTGTAGAGAAAATGATGGATGACGGTAAAGAACTGAGTACTATCGAAGAAAAATTGGAATGTATCAAGAAAGGGATATTGGAAGCCGCTAAAGACACTATAGGAACCGTTAACGGGAAAAGGATAAGGAAACCATGGGTAACGGATGAGATGATTGCAAAGATGGATGAGAGAAGAAGATGGAAAAATGAAAACACAGAGTTAGGCAAAATGAAGTACAAATAGTTAAAAAATAAATTGAGAAGAGCCACAAATAAAGCAAAAGAAGAATGGTGGAAAACGCAATGCGAGGATATGGAAAGTTTACAGAAGAAGGATGAAATTGGTGCTCTATACAGCAAGGTTAAGTTATTATCGGGAAGTAAGAAGGCAAGATCTGTGCTAACAGTTAAAGAATAATGGGGTAAGATAATAGATTAACCAGGAAAAATCCAAGAGAGATGGAAGGAATATATAGAAACACTGTATGGTAAAGAACTTAGGCCGACAAGGTTGGACTTACAAAAGGAACATGACGTAGAAGAAGATGGCTTAGGTCCAGGCATACTCGACGATGAAATAGAAAAGGCATTAAAGGAGATGAAAGCAGATAAGGCTGTGGGGGTCGACAATATTCCTGTAGAAATGTTGAAATGGTCAGGGAAAGGTCGGAAGAAGGCAATATATGGACTGATTCGTAGTATCTATGAGGAAGCAATCTGGCCGGAAGATTTTGTGAGATCGGTGTTAGTTTCTATTCCAAAAAAGGCAAAGGCTTCGTCATGTGAGGATTACAGAACAATAAGTTTGATATCCCACGCAGCTAAAGTTATTCTCAGGATCATCAACAAAAGGATAGAGAGTAAGGCAAATGATTACTTAGGGGATGATCAGTTTGGGTTAAGAAAGGAAGAGGTACGCGTGATGCCATTGCAGTAATGAGATCACTAGTCGAGAGGAATATAGAATACAATCAGGACGTTTTTGCCTGTTTTGTAGATTTCGAAAAAGCGTTTGATAGAGTGAATTGGGAAAAATTAATGCGTGTATTGCAGAAAAAAGAATGGATTGGAGGGACAGGAGACTGATCCGCAACCTGTACATGTCTCAGACTGCTCAGGTGCGAGTGGGGAACGGAGAGCCCGGATGGGTAGTGTTAGGAAGAGGTGTAAGGCCGTGTTGCCCATTGTCACCGGTACTGTTCAGCGTATGTGTAGAGGAAATGATTAAAGAGGCATGGGAAGAACTGGAGGTAGGAATGAAAGTCGGAGGGGAATTCTTAAAATCGGTTACGTTTGCTGATGGCCAAGCATTAGTTTCTCAGTCAGCCAAGGGGTTGCAAGCATTGTTGAGTGAATTGGAGGTTCAGTGCGATAAATATGGGATGAGAATCAATATTAGTAAAACAAAGGTTATGCGATTTTCCAGAAAGAAAAAAGCTAAGCTAAATATTAAAATAAGGGGGGGGAAATAGAGCAGGTAGAACAGTTTACATATCTCGGAAGTTTTTTGGACCAATACGGTCAAAGTGGTAGGGACGTAAAGAGAAGAATTGCGCTAGGCAAGGAGGCTTTCTCAAGGAGGAGGGAGTTGATGATGGTGACGTTGAGTAGGGATGTTAAGACAAGATTCGTAAAAACTCAGATATGGAGCGTAGCTATGTACGGCGCGGAAACGTGGTCGCTGAAGCAGGAGGACAGACGTAGATTGGAGGCTTTTGAAATGTGGGTGTGGAGAAGAATGGAGAAGGTGAAATGGACCGAAAGGAAAACAAATGAGGAAATTCTAGAAATGGTGGGGGAGGAGAGGGGTTTGTTGAGAGAAATCCTATGGAGGCAGGAAAAATGGATGAAAGGCGTATTGAGTGGTAGTGGAATGTTGAAGAAGGTAATAGGGGGGAGAATGTTGGACAAGCGAGGAGAGGGTAGGAACAGGATAGGGATGTTGGATGGATTGAAGGATGGAAAGAAGTACACAGAGATGAAGAGAGACCTGATGTAGATTAGGTTTCTGAATTGGGTTGTGTTTGGAGTTACAAAATATTTATTTGATAGTGGTGTCTATCCAAAAACCTACCTTAACCGGTAGATTACCTCATAAAAATATATATATATATATATATATATGCGGGTCGCGGTGGTCTAGCGGGTAGAGCGTTGGACTACTGACCGGAGGGTCCCGGGTTCGATTCCCGGGCAAGGCACTTTGGGCACCTGCAGCTCCACCCAAGCTAGTTGATTTTTCGGGTACCAGATTTTCCTGGGAAACCATAACCGGCACAGGGAAAGGAACTGGCCCCCCTATCCTTATGTGTGAATATTTATACGCCGATGGGCTTGGTACACGGGTGAGCTCTACCATCTTCTCTACCGTGAGCAAACCGACTTTCGGGTTGACTACTGTGTTTATGGTTTATATATATATATATATATATATATATATATATATATATATATATATATATATATATATATATATATATATATATATATGTTGTGAATCTCTTTTATTTATGATTTAAATTAATTCATCAAAGTTTGAATACTTCTTTTATGTGATATTTGTTTCACTTTGAGCATAAGAATACCGGAGCTACAAATATAAATAATTGAATGGCTTAAGAATGACGAGTATATTTTGGGAAAGAACTACGAGCACTTTTACCATTTCAGTCCTGATTGGAAAATGATGCTCCTTTTCAGCCCATTCATAGCATGAAGGGCCCGCGTGGGGAACGGGGATGACCCAGCCTATAACTTGGCGAAATATAGTTTTATAAGCTGGCCCGGAATGTATACGGTGCACACCGGCGGCGCTTCCCGGAATCTTCTTTGCACAGCGGGAGAGCGCGTTCGGCGTGGGTTCGGTCTCCCCGGTGACGGTTCTTCGTCAGGGGGGCGTGGGTAGGTGGGTGAGTGGGTTGGGGGTTGCCGGGGGCGGTGGCGGTCCAATGGTTTGGTTTTGGGGGAGTGGCTCAGCGTTCGACCGATAGCCGTCGAGGTACGCGGGTGAGGCACCCGGTGTCCCCGACGGTGCGGTGGGGGTGTTGCGGCGCCGGAAATGCCTGCTCCGGCCGCAGGAAGGCTCGTGGCTGGAATTGGAAAGGGAGCGATGGAAACAAGAAAAGCACGAAGTGCGCGGATAATGAAGGAAGCGGAGGTGTGTCCCGTTCTCTGTCTTATCGAGTTCCTTTCGTTGTAGCCAACTGTCTGCTCGGCGCCGAGGGCAGGCCAGGAGGGGTCTCTCGCCTTTCGCTCGGAATCCGGATCGGCGCCCACGGATATCTCACCCCAGGATAAACAGGTGATAAGTGCGTACCGACCGGAAATATTGCACCAAAGTGAAAATCATCACCATCAAGCACTAAAGGTAGTAGTGCCTTGTCGCCATGGCCACGCCTCTCTATGCACTTCCGTTTCCTTCAGTGTGATCTGAAGTCCACCTCATGCTCCATGCTCTTGTAGAAAGCAGCCATGGGGCATCCTCTTGCCTTCTTCCCGAAAATTTTCTCTTCAAATATGTCCTTAAGGAATTGGTTATGGTCTTAGTAAACCTTCGATTAATTTTGTTCTTCTTTCTCCTTTTGTTCCTGAGAACTCGTTTTCATTACTTATTCCTTCTACAAACATTTTTTTGTTACTCTCCTCCAAATTCACCTTTCCATTGCCTCAAACTTTTTCTTCTCTTTCCGCCTTCCTGATTGTCCACACCTCATATCCATATAACAATACACTCATAACGAACGTGTTGATCAACTTTTTTCTCGTTTTTATTCTTACATGGCTATTGATTTGTGACTTCTTTTTGTATTGCCAAGTCTATTTTTCTCTTTATCTCAGTCTCACATGGCTGTTGATAATGCTCCCCAGGCAGCAATCATTTTCAACCTGATCCAAGGTAGTTTTGCCTATTTTTATGACAGCCTTGGACAATTTCTTTTCTCTTTCCTGTTACAATTATCTTGGTCTTCTTTGGTTTAGACTCAACTTCAAATCTTCTAGGTCCTTGGATAGTATTTTGAGCATCTTATTCATGTCCTTTTCGGGGTCTGCGATTATTGCTATCGTGTCATCAGTAAAGCGGATACTGAGGATTCTTCCTCCATTCACTTTAATACCTTTAGTTTTTTCTTTCATTTTTGCAATTGCTTCTTCGATGAATAAATTAAATAGTTAAGAGGGCAGGGAACCACCTTGTCTCACGCCTCTTTTTATTTTTGCTGCGTTCCTGCTCTCATTCATATGAATTTCGTTATTTTTTTCATGCTAAAATACCTTACATATTTACTGAATTTTCTTGATTTCCATTTTGTTCACTCTTGCTCAGGATTCTGCAAAAACTTTACATGCAGAATTAGGTTTATCAAGAACATATACACTGTCAGTTGCTTGAATGTAAAGTCTCTACTATACTATCTCTTTAAATATTCCTCAAAAAGGCCTTTCAGGGTCTCCCCTGATGATGGCGGAGTAATGCCTTCAATTCCTCAGTCATGAGTCGAGGCTTTGACTCAAGCGTTAGGTGATTTCCTGTAGGTTTGGTACTTGTATGTCATGCTATAAACCCTATTAAAAATCTAATTGATGAAGGAATTACATGCGTTCTATTAACAGTGGGATTCAATCGACCAGGATACTTTTGCAATGGGTGCAGGAAACAAGCTACAACTAGCTAGAACTGCTACAATATCTAATACTCACCTAGCCAACGACACTAAAGAAAGGTGCCAAGGGGTCTACCGTTTAACGACTCTTACGACGGACGACTCAATCGAAGTGCTTTTCACACGGCACCCATACAGAATAAGCTAGCCTTGGCACCCAGTTACCTCTGAAAAATGTTTTACCAGGATTTGAACCCAATTCTTCTGATTGGGGATAAAGTTATGTAGCCGCCAAACTAAGCATTTATTTGCTGAAATATTTTATGACGTGGTTCGTCTCTTTAGAAATTAACTTCCACGTACCTTCAAGTACGTATTTTTATTTCTCGATGCTGGGACCTAAATTCAATTCCAGGTGAACAGGCGCTGAAGGCAAAAGGAAGTCAAAGTTTTCTTCAGCTTATGGGAAAACGTGTGTTTATAAATAAATTCATCCGATTCATCCCAATCGGATTTTCGTTTCCTTTGACACTTGTAACCTAATTTTGAAATTGTCGATGCCAAAGAAAAGCTCCATAGTAAACTCGAACGTCGTCTTTTATGGAAATCTCTCCCAACTCCGATTGTGAGTGACGCCTCTCAGGGTTGAGCATGCTTTCCTCGTAATTTCACGAGTACATTCATTGTGAATAGATTGGAACAGTTAATTATGACATAATAGTCATACTCACTTCTCTCTAGTATTTATGTAACAATATGGCAAAGCATTTAATTTCTCTCTGGAAATGTTCGACAAATTTCCACTGTTTTCGCTTTAAAAGTAATTTTTTTGCGGCATCAAGTTTACAGATACTAATACTCGACTACCGTTAATGCCTGGGAAAAGATTGAGAAACTTCATGGACGTTATTTCTGGCGTTACTGATAATTTCTAGATCTTCGTCAACAAATAGAGGTGAAAGTAAACTATTTATTAAGGTTTATCTAAATTCAAAGTTAACCTTCCTTGACAATTTAATTTTTCCCACTCAATTTTACTAATGGATATAATGACCTTAAATCTAAAGAAAATATTCCAAGCGTAACTTAAATCGGAAAAAATAGCAGTAGCATTGAAAGCAGGATGGGAAAAATGTCACAGTAAAGTAGTCCAAGAAGTCCACCTAGGCCATCAAAATTGGAACTACATTTTGTAACATATGCAGTCCGAAGAATATTTTTCAAGGAACGTGATAACTATTCATAACTTGGAAAGGAAATTGAGTTCTAATACCAATGGATTTTATTTTTAGTAGACGGACTTCTGCCAACCGGAAAGGGGCGGCATCTGCAACTTAGGGAAAAATCGAGTCTCCGTGAAAAAATAAGAAATCGTCCTTTTCCACCTCGAACGCTTTTTAAGACATTGGCCATTGAGGTGGTCTTCCTTCTGAGAAAGGTAACGAATCGATCAAATAACATACCGAAGTGAAGCTGAAGTTTTAGTTTGAGTAGTTGAAGCAGCGTATGGTGATGAAATGTAGCTTAGCCCTCAATCTCTCGGCCTTTTAATTTTCCTAGTAAAAGAGGTTAGGGGAGGCCTTCGAAAGTTGGCGTTATTTGCAACCGTCAGTAGTGGATGGGTATTTGACGTAAGTAAAGACTTATTGGTCGAATGTGGGAAAGGGGGGAGAGAAACTCGAGGTGTTTGTCGGGGCCGCTCTGAGCCAGAGAGGAAAGAAGCACGAAGGTGGACGTCCTATTTGACAGCGGAGAGGGAGCTGTATTCCAAGATGTTCCGTGAACAGAAATTTGGAGTAGGAACCGGGAATCCACTGTAACTTCCACCCGCTCCAGGGATCGCAATAGGGTAGGAAGAATGTACCCTGGTCACGGCGCAAAACCCACCCTCTCCCTCCACCAATAATCCCTCCGTCCTCCCTCCGAAATCACCTCGGCTAGTGTTGGACATCCACATCTTCAAAATACATTTTCCACTCAGAGTTTGATAAAAATGAAAACACTGTCAATAAGTTTTGTGAAATGCATTTAATATCTTCTAACTACGTGCATTTCTAATGAAGTATTCTCTTATTCTTCTTCCACAGGTGAGTCTGCCTATCCGTGGTTGCTACTAAGCGTTCGGCTTATCGATGAATCCCTTGGGTAAGTATCTTTCTACTCTTTGCGCCAAGCATTCTCCCGTCGTCTTCAAGAAGTCTTTTGTGTTTTATCAAACAATCAAAATTTCAGTCCTCGGACTTCTATGATGAATAATAAAAAATGTAGCACTTTTCCACTTGATAGAATTTATTTTACGACCAGGTTTCGATGTATTACATCATCATCAGGTCCTGATGATGATGGTGATATACATTAAAACCCGGTCGTTCAATCAACTCTATCATGCGGCAAAGTGCTACATTTATAAATATCCATCATTTTCGACTTCCACCACGTCACGCCTGAAGCCACTCAATTCGCTCAGACTTCTAATTTAATTTTCCGAAACATGTACTGAATTGAAAACTGTATGTCCCCCTTTTATTCGGGAGACTCTTCAATGAATGAGAAGAAAATATAATCATCATTAGAAAGTCTACTGTTTAAGATAGGAATTTGATGGACACGGAATGAGGGCCTATAAGTATATTTCTTAGAGCCTCTTAATTAAACAGCCTGATACCGACACTAAAATACACACTTCTTCAACCCCGGGTCGTCGAGACATTCAGGGAGAAGGAAAGGTAGTACACGGCTCTATACTTAGTTTATTGACAACGCACATGGCAATGGGGCGATACTGACGAAGGAGCTACGCGTTGGAACGCCTAATCTTGCGGGGTCGCAGACTCAACGAGGGCACGGCTAGGGTGGGACTCCCCGAGCATCGATGCTGCCGCACCCCTCTCCGAAATGTTTATTGACTGCCCAACTGTCAAATGTGTACCATCCCGGTGAGTGAAGTCTCACCTTTACCGGTCATTGTGCATAAGAAACCCATTGCATTGAAACACACTCCACACACTATTCCATAGACCTCGAAAAATATTTTCGAAAACCTCTATTCGACGCTCATCAACCTTCCTTCAAAGCTATCAGCCCCGCTCCGTAGGAAACCACGGTCCATATCAAAATATTCATTAATGTTTTCTAAATATTCATACTTAACATTAAAGTTTTCACACCGCCTTATGAAGCTTCTTTGAAGCTTCTTTCTTCTTTTAATGCAACCTTCCTCTTATGTCCATACTAGGAAGGTAATTTGAAGAGTTATCGGAATTGAATAGAAATAAACAGTTTACCTAAGTGAAAATTCAATGCAGTCTTCCTGTGCGTTAATGCACTTGGTCCAGCCATATTCCAATATCTTGATCCCGTCTCGAAAATTAGATTCCATCAGATCTACAAAATACTCATCTATTTCGGCTGTTGGCTCTTTGTCTGAAGAGCATCTCTGTCCTAAGAGGAACATTTTGAGCTCGGGGAGGAGATGCAAATCTGAGGAGCCAAGTCAGGCGAATGAGGCGGGTGTGGCTACAATTCGTATCATTTTTCACTCATGTTGCCATGGCAATTTCAGTCGAACACCCTCCATCACCATTGTATGCACCTTCGCAAGCATTTCCTGGGTGGTGATACATTTTGGCCGAACACTACGCGGATCATCATCGAAGCTGTCCCGACCAAAGTTTAACACCTTTATCCACCTTGCAACCGTTGAGTATGGAGCAGAGTCCCCCAGTGTGTTCTGAAATATATTTGGCTTTCTTATCCTTTTTTATGGAGTATTTAATCACCGTTAGAATCTCAATTGTTTCTATTTTCACAAGTTACGTCACGGGAACAATGACAGAGAGACGTCCGCACCAAAGATCTCTACCCAGAGCACCGACGCGTCACGGGTTCACTCATAGAGATTACTAAATACTACGCAGGAAACTCGTTGTGCTGGCGCTGACATCTGGTGGTGAGTTCGAGTACCTATCTTACCACCCTAGTGCTTAGACCATGTTGGTCCAAAGCATTTGCAAGAAGGTGAACCTCTACTGTGGTTCCAGAACTCTTATGTTTTGTTACTTTTCTCTTTTTCTAAAACTTCAATAATGTTTTTCTGTACCCATTCATTCTTATTTCATATCTATTGCAATATAATTGTAACTTACTTAGCAATGATTGTAACCCGTTGGCTAAATGGCGAAGTAAAACATCATCATCCATTCACATCACTGATTTTATAAATTCCTGGGCAACATTCATTAAAATCTGCATTTTTTCATATCTCTCTTACAATTTTGTACACACATACTATATGAAAAGAAAGGGAACGAAAGGGTACTACTATTTTACTCCCTTTTTGTGACACCTCCTTTTCCGACTCTCTATAGCCTTTACACTCGAGCTGATCCGAATTCCTCTTCCCCTACTGGATCTAGACATATCACCCCTAACCCTAAGTGTTGTCTCTCTCATTGCCCTGGACGGCACACTCCGAACACCCTTTCTCTAATTCCGCACACCTTCTATCTCCATTTTGTTCGCATTCTTTTCCTTTTTCACCTCCGACCTCTCCATATTATGATTCTCCCTTCTTTAACAGCAATAAAATTTCCATCCCCAATGAAACAATATGCTGTTAACACCTCTGAAAAACACCGCATGTCTCCGCTTAGGGTTTTGGAGAGTAGCAGCGTGACGTGGAACTTGTAAATATGCATAGGAAGACGTCAGTTAAGGGGAGATCGGTTCAAATTTTATCCAAGGTGATTGGGTGTTTTGGTAGTGATTAGTGAGATAGGAGACGTTTATCGACCTATCAGTTGGACAGAATAAGTCTCCAATTTTGTCAATGCTGTCCTTTCATTCAAAGTGATGAGGGGCCCGTAATATATTTAAATGTTGTGTCCCTGTAATGCGAAATAGGGAAGCGCTTCCGCTGCTCTCTCTAGCCTGGTGCCTAGGATTGAGGAGTCATCGGCGCAAGAGTGGTGGCACCACGAGCATCAAGGAGGTGCTCCTGGACGGCGGACGAGCGGTGAGTGGATTGGGGTGTGGAGACGGGTGATCGATCGGATTGGGAGTGGGTGGATTGCCTCCGGGGGAAGGGAGGTGGGTGGGGGCGGGGTGGGGACGGATGCGTTGGAACAGTGGCGCAGTCACGCTCGCACCACTGCACACACGAGTTGGCCCGAAGTGAAAGAAATATTCATTCCCCGTTGGAGCGAATGATTATTTCATTGCGGCTCTCCCACTTTGAATTCAAGAAAATTAAAAGGCAGCGGTGGTGCTAGGGTGCAGCTTGGAATGGAAAAAGTGGTAAAAATGAGAACGGAATGCCCCGCGAATGTTCTCTATCTCCCCCTTTTAAACGTTTCCCATTTTTTATCTTCTATTCAAAATTCCCGAGCATCTTCCCGAGCCAAAGGTAGTCAAAAGTTCCATTGGTTTCGTCAATTGAAATTGAAACTCAAAATGTTATCTTCTTCCTCTTCGGAGAAAAGGGAATTAGGCGTATAACATATCATCAAGTTTTCATGTTAATACGATTTGCGCAAGGGGCACGTTCCATTCACGTAAAAATTTTTATTCCTTCCTAGCAAGCCGTTATTTCATTTCATTGTAACCAATTCCTCTTTCAATTCCAAAAAACTTTGCGATTAACGTAACTTTTACCGTTTTATCTCTTCTAGTTGATTAATTTTAAATTTTTAGGCCCATTTACTACCAATTACCTTCATTTATTCAGAATAAGGCATAATCTTTTCAGTTTTTTGTTCTCAATCTCGTTTATTTCCTTCGCCATACTTGCTTCATAATGCTTTGTATTACTTCCTGCATTGACTTTTCATTTTACTATTGCCGCCTTGCCTCGAACACACTACAACTTCTCCATTTATCGTTACTATTCTTTTCCATTTCCTACTCTTTCTCCCTTTACATCGTTTTATTGTCCTTCATCACTTGAATGCTTGCTGTAATTAGTGTCTTCTCTCGTGTATATTCGTCTCTTCTATTATTTACTCCTCCTTCATTTGTTAGCGAGAATGCCGTGTGCAGTATTTTGCCATTCTCTCTCATATTAGCATCTTTGCATCATGTCTAGATTCTTCTACGGAAACAACAGAACTGTTATCTCCTTTTGTTTTCTCAGCCTTCAGGTTTTCTGACCCTTCACTATTTCGATCTTCAATTGAATTTTCAATCTATTTCATCGATATATTCTCATTTTCAATTTTCCTGTTATTTTTTTTATATCTTCTCATTTTTCCTTATATCAATTCCCATTAAGTCTCACAGTTGTTGGAAATATCATATGGCATTACACCAATGGCAATAAATATGATTGTTTCGTTTCAAAATTCGTCTACCCGAACTAGTTTTCTTTGTTTCGACCTCCTTTTCAAATCCTGCCTTTATTGTCTAATACTGATCACAAAGTGTATTTTAATTCTGTGTATTACCCGGCTGCTTTTTCTCGTGAGCATTTTACCTCAACACTGTTTACCATATATTTGACCACTTTTTGCTCAAGACCTCGGACAAATTCCTTATGTGTCTACAGCATTAATTCTGTCAGAATAAGCATTGATAAAGCTCTTTCTACATAGGTGCTACGTATGCTGCATTATTAAAAGTACCATGTATACTAAGTCCAGATTTCCTATCCCTTCAATTGGGGTCCGTCTGGGGCTGGTAAATGCTTTGCCTCCTTAACAGCACTCTCTATAATACTTGGTGATTTGAATGTTTTGTAGATTTCGTTTCATATCTTAAAGGCAAGCCATGAATCGTCCTCATCCTGCATTGTTTAATCTCAAAAATCTTGTAATTGTCATGTTCTGCAGATGCAATCCTTCACACTTATTTATACTTATTATTTCTTGCGCCATATTAAGGGAAATTCAATCGAATATATGTTGAATATTCTTTACATCCTTTTCTCAATTTGCAGTTATCTCACATACATGTTTTATGTTTTCTTCTCATAATTCTTTTTTCCTCTCGATTCGCATAGTAATCTGTTTAAATCTGTTTTCTTCTTTTAGTTCCCTCTTCTCTTTGTTTTTTTCCCTTATTTTCTTCACCCCAATCTTTTCTGGTCTCTAAGTGATCCGGTCTAATCAATTTATTCATCTGGTATCTCCTTTTTCACTTTCATTTCTCAACATGGCGTGTTCTTTCAGTTTAAGATCAATGGCATTATTCTTTTATTCAAATAAACTTAATCTTAATGCATCGTGATCTAATCATTATTGAAAATCTCTTCAACATTTGGATGATTGACCAGTTACGGTAACATCAATGTGAGAACAGCAAGTAATGTTCAACAGTTTCCGGGCAATAATATTACCTTTGAGGTGCGCTGCCCCCTGCAATTAATTTGCCCCCAATTTCGACTCGGCACGCAGTTTCCCTCGCACGACGCACATCACCTTCACCTGTTGGCGCCTGTTCTCGGCGAGATCAGAGAGCCAAGGCGCCCCCGCGCGAGGGGGCGGGCGTCAGTTTCCCCGCTCTCACCCCTGCCGGAGGCCGCGAGCGCTTAATATATATGAAGCGGGAGCGGAGGGGGTGGCTGCTGCATCATCGTCAAAGGTGACTGGGGCCCCTCGTTCCATCCGAGTGATGGTCGAGCAAAGGCGTGTTTTGAGCCGCCTTAATTAGTCGGGGGCCCTCACGGCGAAGAGGGCGTAATGATGCGATGCGTGGTGCGTGCGCACTGAGCGTACCCTATCCATGCTATTCCTTCCAACCTCCCCCCTCCCCTTCCCAGCACCCCCGCCCCCGGATATCGGATTAAGCCCCCATCTCTCGCTTGTTTCGCCCCGAGAGCCTCGCAGCCTACTCATCCCACCAGCAACCCCCGTGAAGCATTCATTCTCCCCCACCCTCTCTCTCACGCTTTGGCAGCCATGGCGCCTCCATGTCACAGTCGATAATGACACAATGCCCCCAAAGCGAGTGACTGCCTTAATCCGCAGAATGGGGGAGAGGTTGGGAAATGGCTAGAGGGAGGCCCCACGGTTCCCGGCCCGCTCTTCCACGCACACAGCCTAAGGCGGCGTAGGGTGAAGGGGGCTGGGGTTGGCTAAGTGGGCCCTAGAACACAGGAGGCCGTGATCCGAAATGAAAGGTGATTAAAAGTGGAGATCCGCAAAGGATGCTTTATATTGAACGGGTATTTTGAATGAAAGCGAAATAAATGTTGACATAATCAGCCGTGGACAGAATATTTAAAATGCAGGGAATATTTCAGAAGAGATATATTAATTGGACCAAAATATATAAAGAAATCTTTTTACATTTTGTAAAGGAAATTACCTGTCAATTTACCGCTTTTTTACAGCAAATTTCATTCCAAAGTACGTCTTCATGGCACCACAATCAAATTTGAAAAATGTTGCCGAAGCCTAAAATACGTAGTGAGATTAACTTAATTAAAATGATATTTATCCTTTAAAATAAACAAATATGTTTCGATATATCAGAACCACAATCCTGGATAAATTTATTCTCTAAACTACCTACACTTAAAACCTTCTGGGACAGGAATTGTCACTATTCCCAGTATTTTGTGAGAATGAGTCGAAACATTTTCCCTTTCTGCTCAATCCCTTTCCTGCTGGTAATTAAGGAGCAGTTTATGTTTGTAGAACATTAGAACATCAGATAAATTACTTTATCTCGGGGTTACTCATAATTTTCCTTTCGAGTAGTCGAGAACCAACCCACAACCAACACAAACCAACCAATTATTTACTAGCCGCTAGGCCATCATTCCCTTCTCTTCACCAACTGCTTGGTTTATGAATTTACATTTGAACTACCTTGCGCAAGATCAGTTATACGAGATATTTACAAGAGCTTGTAGATGTAAATTTATGATTTGATCTAAGCACCTTTATTGAGACTGAAGAGTTAATTGCCATCCATTCGAGTCTTGTTTTATTCAGGATACGCTAAGTTCATAACATAAAAATACTTGGTAAAAAACTCACCGAACTATCGTCCCCAGATAACACTGTCCTATTGGTGAGTGACTAGTTCCAACTCCGATAATCATGGTACAAGCTGACATTAGTTCACTATTGGAGAATCACAGCTCACAATAATATTGCGTTCACAAAATTTTACGGTTCTCAGGAGATAACATAAGCGTATAGCTCCTGCCTGAGAATCAACTCACTTCATCGTCTGCATATTCTTATCAAGAAAATTACATTACCCTCGCTACCAGGCATTGGCGTATCTCATACATGTCTATTTTTGGCTGAATAACGGGCTGAAACTTTTAACTGAAGACAAGGTTATGTCGTTTAAGAATCCACTAATAACCGTAGGAATTCAAACTAAGCTGGCGCAGTTTGAGTATACCAAGGATAAGTGCAGAATTTTTCCCTGAAGATTATGTTATCGACTATATTGCATGAGAGGAGAATAAGGGAATCGACTATTGTATCTCCGTAAGAACACCAGGGGAAATTTCAAAGCCTTTTCGTGTTGTAAGATATGGTACTTTCCCGGCGTATTTGCTTCATGAAGGATTACTGGGTCTGGGGTTCCATGTTGGCCGACGTTTCGATGCCCGACTCGTGAATCGTCTTCAGGGTTGATGGTTGCCGTACGTGACTATATATTTTATCAGGATTGCCTCCCTAGTGGCTTATCCTAATGCGGTAGTTTTCGGCAAGCGAATATACTTGATGGTTTCCACTCCGCATTTGCCCGTCTTATAGTTGAGAGCTCACTGATCAGGTGACCTGTGATTGGTCCGAGAAGGGGGAACATCCTGATTGGTCGCTGGGCCGTTGTGGTATGTTCCTTTCTTTTCTTACTTGGTTTAGTACAGGGAGAGCAAGAAAAGAAAGAAACAGATCACAACGGCCCGGCGACCAATCAGGAGGTTCCCCCTCCTCTGGCCAATCACAGGTCACCCGATCCGTGAGCTCTCAACTGTATAAGACGGCCAAATGTGAAGTGGAAACCATCAACACAGAATGAAGACAGACTTTCTGTTTTCGGTGTCTCTGTTGGCTCAGCGGAGAAGCCATTCCGAGTCTCATGTGTGGCCGAGGTTTCTTCGGAAACATTCGCATCTGTTCCTTTTGGGAATTAATTAAGTGCCTTAAATTGCGACTTATCTTCACCGGTTTAGCGTAGGGTCAGCTCCTCTTGCGAGTTAGTGTCCTTCGGGACCGAGGGGCCCTACGTGATAACTAAGGGGAGGGAGGAGAATTTCGGAGGGGGTGGCTGACTAAGAACCACCTTCTTACCTCCGAACGGTGATCAAAAACTTAGGTTGTCTCACTCGGGGACTTGAGGAAGAGGGCTTGAACCTCCTTGCACTCCTCTGAAACTGAGTGGGCCCACTTCATAGGGAGTACTAGGGAATTTAAGGCCCGGAATTGTGGGGGGGGGGGGAACCTTGGAAAAGACCCACTGTGCCCGCACTTCTTGCAGTCGGATCGGTTGGATTGCTTCTGGAACCTCTTCGCTACCCGGAGAGTAGGGAAAAGAGGAAACGGAAGATCAGGTGAGAGCGATTATCTCTTCGGAGATGATCCACTCACCCGCTAAGAAGAAGGAGGCGGCCAAAACCACGATCATGGCCGCACAGGATAACAGCGTAACTGAAAAGAGACATATCCCTTTACAACCTCAATATTGTCTGTTCTCTTCAGAAGAGAGACAAAGCAAGACTCGAGACCTGAAATACAACAATTCACTCCACCTAACGGTGAAGTGAAACACATCTCACTCCAAAGGAAAAATTCAATATTCATAACAGGACATCGATCGATGACAACGGCAAAAAGTTGGTGGTGTCGCCACAATAATAAGGAATGGGATGCTATACACCCTTAGCGAATCACTGGAGACGAAGACAATTGAAACTGTAGGAGTAAGATTGGCGGGCCGTAAGATTTATAGCTGTTACCTCCCGCCCTCAAAAACACTATACCTGGATGACCTAAGAAAAATATTTTCTGGAGAACCTACAATTGCAGCGGGAGACTTTAACGCTAAAAGCCCAGACTAGAATTGTAGGACAGAGAACAATATGGGGAAAGAGGCTGAGACTCTGGACAAGTGACACCGGGGCAAGAATAATAGCTCCAATCACCTGTACAAGACCAATGAGAAATGGAGTAGGAGATGTCATTGACATTGCCATTCTTCACGGACTCGTGCTAAGGGTAAAGGCAACCACAGCCATCGCACTACCCAGTGACCATCTACCTGTCATCCTACAATTAGGAAGAGGACCAGTGCTGCCAATTTCAACGACTGACAGACTCATTTACGGGTAAGCAAACTGGGAGCTTTTTTGTAAAAGAGTTTCCGACTTTCTTCCAGTCAAAATTACAAAACCAAAAACTCCCACCGAGCTAGAAGCAATGGCGGAAACTATAACCTCCATCATAAAGAAAGGTATAGAAGACGCGGCACCTCGTGGGACTAAGAGGAATTCTGACTTCCTCTCTCTTTCACGAGACATAATCCAAATTATCAGAGAGAGTAATCGTCTCAGAAAGCAGTATGTGCGACGTGGAGCCAATAATCTGGGACGAGAATACTATATAACAAATTAAAGCACAGAGTGCGTGACGACGTAAGAAAGATTAAGCGAAAAAGGTGGGAAGACAAACTGGCCTCACTAAATATGCAGGATGAAAGCATCTGGAAAAAGATCCGAGAAGCTAGAACCCAATCATCAGGTAGGGAAAATAATACCATCCTTAAAGCGCCAAATAAAAAATTGACTGCTGTCGAAGAGAAAGCTGATTACATGGCAGCATGCCTAGAAACAGTGTTTACAATCCCACGTGGAATGGGTGACGACGTACAAGATAGTTTTGAAGAAGAAACAGAAGATGACGATTTCCCAGAAATCCTAATCAACGAGGTAGCGGCAGTACTGAAAAAAACTGTCACTTCAAAAAGTCAGTGGGAATGATACAATACCCAACGAGGTCCTCAAACGCCTTCCCAGCGCTGCAGGCAGTTGCATTGTGGAGATAGCCAATTCATCCATGAAGCTAGGTCACTTCTCGAGACCATGGAAAAAATCAGTGGTGGTGTGCATCCTTAAACCCGTTAAGTGACAAAATAATAAGGGAGAAAACTCCAATGGCCGTAAAAAACAGTCGCAACTCTCGTCAGACCAAATTGTTGTGTTGGTATTCGCGGGAACCACGTAAGGGACCAACCACAACCTCTCGACCAAGAATACCCTCTGTGGTGGTTTACGGGAAATTAATCCACGCCAGGGACCACACACACACTATCCTGTCTGGAATCCTTCACGAAGCTGTGAGACCTCGCTAAAGATTCCAGGTGGAAATGTAATCCTTCACGAGGCTGTAAGGAAGACCCCGTTAAGGATACCAGGATGTATTACAAGCACACACTCTGTGACTATCCACGAAGGACGAGCACAGACCAATCACACACACTAGCACTCAAGAAGCACACACACACACACTCAAAGGGCCCAACTTCTGGGAGAATCTGAAACGGTAGAGCGCAGACGAGGATATGCGTCGAACACGCGTGTTTCGGCCACAAAGTGGCCCTCTTCAGCGAACTGAAGGGAAAAAACACCTCCAACACAAGGTCGAAAGTAAACTACCGAAGACAGACGTCAAATATATATAGTGACTGCAGAAAGGATGTAGTAGATAGGGGACCAATAGGATTAGTGGGAAGATGGAATACTTTAAACTTATTGGCAAAGAGGAAGGGAGAAAGGGAGGAAGGTGGGGCGAACAGAAACCAATGGGATGGGTGGAACGGGAAGGAGTAATTAGTGAAAGAGTTGGGAGGGGGGGGTAGGAAGTGAAAGGTCTCTGAGTAACGGACTAGGAAGGGGGGGGGAGTACTAAGTCCAACGGAAATTTATTTGAAAAACAGGAGTTAGAAATCATTTCAAAAGGGAATAAAGAGGAGAGAATGGGATCGGCCCTTTATCGCTGTTAACTACGACCTTCTTGAATTTGTGAATAAAAATGCTTTCGTAGGCGTCCAAAAGGTGGTTGGGAGTTTGATAAGTTTCAGTTCGTTTTCTGATGTTTGATGGCCTTCCTTAAGTAAATGTTGGGCAATGCTTGATTTGTCTGGTCTGTTATGTCTGTAATGGGCTATGTGCTCTTTGAATCTAGTTTTAATGTTCTTCCGAGTCTGGCCGATGTAAGATGAATCGCAAGAGGAGCAATTGATTTTGTAAATACCGGACTTGTTTGAGGCGTCGATTTTGTCTTTAGTATTACCTAATAAATGTTTTAATTTGTTATTGCTGCTAAATGATACATTAGTATTGACGGTTTTGAAAATCTTTCCTAACCCTTTTGTTAATTGTGGGTGGAATGGAAGTTTGATGTACCGAGGGGTTTCATGCTGTGTGAGGGTGGTTGTGTTTTGAACTAGTTTTTTATGTTTGTGCTTTTTTACTAGGTTATCGATAATCGACTCTTTAAAACCATTTTGAATAGCGATCAGTTTGATGTTCTTCAATTCTTTGAAATAGTTGTTTCTATTCAAGGGAATATTTACTAATCTGTGTATAAGAGCATGGAAGGCGCCAAGTTTGTGACTGTGGTGTGTGATCCTCAAAGCAGCTGATAGCAGAGCTGGCCTCTCATTCCTGCTTAGGATTAGACAGGAAAACTAAAGCTTAAAATATACACAACATGCATTAGACCTGTTGTCACATACGCCAGTACAACATGGGCTGGAATGGCAAATGTGGCAGAAAGATAAAAAATAAGTTGATTCGAAAAGACAACCCTTAAAACTATCCTACGTCTTAGAGATAACTGTTCCGTGAAGGATCTATATTCAATGGGCGGAATTGTAGAAATTCATGAATACATAAAAAACTGTGCAATCAACTTTTATAAAAAACATGAGGCTCTCGATGAAAATACACTCCGAAATATTGGAAAAAATACAGTTATCAAAAAATGGGATGTACATAGGAGACGCAGAGCAATTACAGAAGAAGACGCCGACCAGTCACTATCTAAAGCAAGACGTAGAAAAGATTAAAATTTTTAAAATTAAAATACTGAAAGGTTAATCAGCAATAGAAACAAGTATAATCGCTTGCCGAAAACCACCGCATTAGAATAAGCCACTAGGGAGGCAATCCTGATAAAATATGTAGTCACGTACGGCAACCATCAACCCTGAAGACGATGCACGAGTCGGGCATCGAAACGTCGGCCACCATGGAGCATCTGGCCCAGTGGAGGATCCGAGAATCCATCATTATTCTCGTGTTTTCAGAGGCTAGGAAGAACAATTTTCTCGCTTCATAATTTAATTTTTCAATCCGGATTTCTTTGTAATTTCATTCACGTATAAGTAAAACCATAAACACTGAAACCAACCCGATGGTCTGCTTGGTAGTAGATGCCGGAGTTCACTCATTACTAAGCCCGATGGCGTGTGAAATTCACACATTAGCAAGTTATTAAGGGCGGCCAGTTCCTTTCCCCCACCGGCTATGGTTTCCCATAAAGATCTGACACCTGGAAAATCAAACAACTTGGGTAAAGCTGAGGGTGCCCGTGGAGGCGATTCGAACCTTTTTGGACGATTTGGCCTTCCGGCCAAAATACCAAAGACCTAGAGTTAGCGCGTCCCATACCAAAAAAAATATCTACTAATTGACTATAATTTTTGGAAATGAATTATAATTATGCTATATTCATACAACTATTCACAGCTTAAAATTCCAATATTTTTGCGGCCATAAAATCCACAAGCAAATTGAAATTCATAGGGAAATTTGTGCATAGTGTACGGAGGCGGAATAATGAGTGAAGGCGGAGTAAGGCAGTGGTGCATTCAGTTGTAAAATGGCTAAAGCACCAATGTTCACAACGAGGACAATAGTGATTGATTGGCCTAACCTTGTGAAAGATGAACTAACGAGGAAAATCAACGAAAAAATTCGTCAAAACTACCGATTTACGATTACGGATCTATCTCTAGACATATCTTGATTTTTTATTTCATAGCGTAATTTACTATCTGAACATCTCATCTACATCTACATAAATACCCTGCAAGCCACCAAAAAGTTGTGTGGCAGGGGGTGTAGCACCAGAGCCACCAACATCCCTCGTGTACACATTCAGAGACACCCCCACAATTCGTTTCCGTGATGAAGGACATGTATTTCAGCTGATATTTTTTGTAGATATTTAGGTGTATCCCAATTTTCTCTTTCAAACTGTTTTAATCTTTTTGTTTTATTAGTTCATGTGTATGCAATGTTTCCTGTTGTGGTATCACGGATATTCGTAAAACTGAGAGATCCCGGTCCCGATTTCGCGGACGACAGAGGTCCAGACAAAAGGTCCGGTTTCACCGTTGACAATCAGCACTTGACCGGAAATCATTTCGTGATTTGATGAAACATTTCATCGATTGGCTTTCACCAATAAAAATCAGCGTCGGATGACATCAAATCGCCCGATGAAATCAGTTACGGGCACCGGGCGATTATATCGAGAATCATACAACGTGGCTGGTAACACTTTTCCGTCAGTTGAAGAAAGTAAAGTGGGAATTCATCACTTGGAGTTAGGAAAAAAAAGGGTCTCCTTAGAGTGTAAATACTTAAAGCATGTGACGAAAAGGGGTGAAAACCGCTGAGAGTATTGTTCATTGTGTTTTATGAAAATTTCGAAATGAAGTGAAATGTGTGTTTTTGGTATTGCTGCATTTTGCATTTTAGTACCATTCAAGCCACCGATAGGGTGTGTGGCAGAGGGTGGATGCACGCCTCACTAATTTTTAAGCGAATGTTTTTGCCCCAACCGCGGACGGACAAAGTAATTCTGATCCCTTCTCATTCGTGGAAAAAATCAAATCTTAAATCTATCGTGTTCGACACTTAATCTCTCTAATTTTATTGGTTTGATCTCTCCTACCGTCGTACGAAGGGGGTAATAATAAATTTTCAACATCACTGCTAAAGAGACATTCTTTCAATTTATGCAAGAGCTTCAATCCGTAATTTAACCTTCGCTCCATTGAGTAATTCCCAACCTAGCTCCTCTAATACTTTGGATACGCCACTAAGTTTATCATAACAACGTTTTACAAATCCTTATCCTCTACGCTGCACGCGATCCGATTCGGCAATCAATCCAGATTCGTGAAGATGCCATAATATACTAACAACATATTCTATAAATGAGGCCTAACCAACAATGGATAGCATTTCTCTTTTAACTTTCCATCACATTTCCCCAGTACTCCTCTAATAAATTCTAATTTTTTGTTAGATTGTCCACATATTCCCCGTATGTGTTTCAATCTCAGGATAGGTCGTGAGTGAGGGTAATAACGCCTAGGTATTTAGTCCAGCATACCCGCCGCCCTAGTCTTATCTTTTTGAAACGGACGTTACATTTCATAACAACTAAATTGTGGTCAGAGTCAGCATCCGCTCCTGGGAAACTGTGCGAATTTATCACACTATTCTTAAACCTCTGCCTAACCATAATATAATCTAACTGATACTTTCTGAGTCACCTGGCATTTTCCATGTATACCTACGCCATTTGTGGTGTCTAATCTGCAGAATTCAATTGCTTTCTCCCCGCGCTCATTCCTCGTGCCTAATCCATAGTCCTCCACCTCACCACCCTCTCTTCCTTCGCCAACCGTCGCATTCCAGTCCCCCATCACTATCAATTGTTTCCCTGCAGGTACACACACGATTATATCCTCTAACTCATCGTGTATCCTATCGACTTCTTCCTCCTTGTGGTTGCTTGGTGGCATGTATACCTGAACAATGACCAAGTTCGTCGGCTCTGCTTTAATCTCTACGAGGAAAATTCTATCAGATGCTTGCTCTACGTTGACTACGCTTCTTCCTACCCCTTTATTTATTATTACGGCAACCTTTCTTTGGCTCTCGTCCCCGCCGCTTTATATTATTCTATAGTTATCACTCCAGTAATCCCCGCTATCCTTCCGTCTCACTTCGCATAGACCTAAAACATCTATATTACCTCTTTCCATCTCTCGCTTAATGTTCTATAATTTGCCTGTCCTCAACATTGTCCTGACATTCAATGCTCCTATTCTAACTACTTCCGTCTTTTTCTGCGTCTTTTGTCCTGCTGCTGTTATTTTTCCCCTGCAAGGATTTCGTGGGAAGACGACCGCGGAAGCCTTGCCTCCCCCGTTGCCGGGCCCGAAACACGGCCCGTCGCGTCGGGCCGAGTCCCGCAGTTGCCACGACTCATATTCTCTATAGTGCCCATCGTTACATTCTTGGGAATGATAATTGAGGTGGTTTACCGTTGCCTTCCTCAATAGTGTTTTTAACGTGACACCATCACTTAATGGCCGCCCCACTGGGGTCAGACGCCTTTGCAGCCGTCTCACAGAGGTACAGACGCTGCGTGGACTACCTTTCGTCTGGCTCCTAACCTTCGACCATGGGTGACCCTACCAGGAGCAACTATTATTACTCCCGCCAGCACAGTTTTAGGGGTCTTCGGAACGCATAAGCCCTTCCACCACGTCAAGGTTGTAGTCCATGGGAGGGTCACTGTCTTTATCGAAATTTTATTGGGGTCAGATATATATGATTATGTATAGGGTGGAGATTCTGTAAGGTTATGCTTGTATAATGTTCCTTCGACAGCCTTCAAGGATATAGCGACGCTACGACCACATTTTACGTTTTTACGATCGTAAGGGCATCTGACTCGATGGCTAAGATACGTGTATTTCCCCTCATCCAGGAGACGGTCTGGTGATAATCACCCGAGGACTCTTAATATGGGCTGTGAATCTTCAAATTTGCTTTAACTTCTTTTTCTTACTTTCAACTTTCTCTTCTACTTTCCACGAGTAGCTTAAAAATAGAATTAAAATTCTTCCGACGACGCTTCTTTTAATTTATATTCACTCCACGAAAATGTCACGCTCAGAGAATGTAAGATAACTGCTCGTCGATAAATCACTTAACTCTGAAGCAAAGCACACTTGGCATACGGAATACCCGATCTAGTGGAAGGCTAGTGTAGAAGGCTGTATTTAGTTTTCATTTTGGCGTTCGTCCCCGCTTCACGTCTCCGGTTTATCCAGCGCGTGAATCCGTTTATCGCCAAAGAAGCTTCCCTCTCCTGCGAGCGAAATGTCATTCGGGTAATTTTCTCTGCATCATCCCGCTCGCGAAATGACTTTTCCCTCCTCCTCGTCCCCCGTTCCCTGCATATCCCCTCCTCCGCCTTCGCTCGGGCTCCCCGAAGGTGCCAGGTGGCGCCTTCTGGATCCGATTAGCGCCAACTCGAATTGTGCGTGGGACGACGCCTCCCGGAGAGAAAACCAACCGCCACGACCTTCACAGCCATTTGGGACCTCGAAAATAGGAAATGACGCGTTTATTGCATTTGTGGACGATTTATATTCCAAAAGCCGTTTCACGTGTTGACGCAGTGTCGTTGTGTCGAAATAATTCTCTCCCGGTTGGAGTGAACGTCGAGTTCGGCGCGTAAAACACACTCCGGAATAAGATTAAGAGGCGATTTTAGATCTCGTAGGAATTAAATGTGGGATTAGTGGAGGGGATGGGGGTTGAGTGTGTAATTGTGTTCGCGGTTCATGATCATGTCCCGGCGTCCGACCGGGAATGCCGCCCTTCCGAGTGCGCCCCCACTCCGAGCCGGGCTTATGATCATGTCCCGGCGTCGGATTGATTGTGTGAGTGATGACCGAGTGCTTTGGCGAATCCCGAGAGTGACGACACAATCAGTCGCTTCGGTGCGCGTCCCACCCAAATCCAATTCGGAATTAACGGAGGAGCAGTTTGACGGAAATTAATTTACGCCATTAATTTTGTGCCGCTTTGCAGGGTCGCGATAATCCAGCTCTAATATGCGACATAGTAATGCCATAATTGTGGTGAAATTCAACGAATCAAAAAATTTACTAATTAATAATGAGAATAATTTTGCGTGGAATAATGTTTTCAAGATGAGGAAATATTAGCTGGAAAATAACTAATTTAAACTGGAAGATATTGAAAAAATAATATTAATGACATACTGGGGTCAATGCAAATTGGTGATTGTATGTCTTTGGCAAAAAAAAGGTTCATGGAATAGGTAAAAACAAATGCTAGGTTTGGTGGAAAGTTGAAAAATCATAAAAAATAGGTTAAGGCCAATTTTCCGGCAATTATAAAATTTAAACTATTCATTCACTACTAAAACAATTAAAAAAATAATAATCGCAGTTCTTTTGGAATAGGTTATTGAATTTAGAGGACTGGGAAGAATTAACATATAAACATAATTGTGACTCAGTTCGTTGAATTGTGATGTAATTTAAGCAGGTGAGGAGCAGACAATATGACAAATTAATTGAGAAATTAAAATATTAAAAAATTATTAATGAACAAATTCTGTCATCCATAGTGTTAATAATCTCGGTTTAACAATGTCGTCGGTTTTAAGTAAGCTTAGCGCATGTAGCAAGAGCCATTTAAATCAATCAACAGCTTCAAACCGAATTCAGATTGCAAACAATCACAGGCACACATATACTATCTCTTCCCGCTCTAATCCATTACTTCTATGTACTAAGTCAAAAGAGGCTAATGACGTGGGTGGCTATGAAGTGTACTAAAGTGGTGAATTTGTAGTTGTGCAGTAAGACAGATGTCTGTGTCTAGAAAGGTGATGGTTGGGTCGGAAATGATATGATTATATTTAACAATGAAAGCAGAATTTAAGAAAAATATGAAATTATTGAGAGGCTCAGAGCCCAGAAAGTAAAAATGTGGTCTAATATAGCGAACCCCGAAAAAAGGTTGGAAGGGTTGCGGTGAAAGGAAAGTCCTTTGCGGGTGGCCCGTAAAGAAATCGGCGTATGAATGTGCTGTTATCGTTCCCATCTCTGTGCCTTTCGTGTGTCAAAAGAAACATTTATGCAATGGAAATGCGTTTATTGTAAGGACAAAAGTGGCTGGCCTGTCAAAAGTGACAAAAGTGAAGAAGTCCTGGGGAGAAAGAAAGAAGACAAACCAGAAGTCTTGAAGTCATTGCGGTCCATAGTTGGCCAAACTCAATAAATAATGTGGGTGTGGAGAAGAATGGAGAAGGTGAAATGGACCGAAAGGAAAAGAAATGAGGAAGTACTGGAGATGGTGGGTGAGGAGAGGGGTTTGTTGAGAGAAATCCTATGGAGGCAGGAAAAATGGATGAAAGGAGTATTGAGTGGTAGTGGAATGTTGAAGAAGGTCATAGAGGGGAGAATGTTGGGCAAGCGAGGAAAGGGTAGGAATAGGATAGGGATGTTGGATGGGATGAAGGGTGGAAAGAAGTACACAGAGATGAAGAGGGACCTGATGTAGTTTAGGTTGCTGGATTGGGTTTTGTTTGGAGTTACAAAATATTTATTTGATAATTGTGTCCATCCAAAAACCTACTCTAACCGGTAGATTACCTAATAATAATATATATGTATGTATATATGTATATGTTTATGTATATATGAATATGTATATATGCATGTATATATGTATATATGTATATGTATATATGTATATATGTATATGTATATATGTATATGTATATATGTATATGTATATATGAATATGTATATACATACTATATACATATACATCAGAAGGAAAAATGGACCGAAAGGAAAAGAAATGAGGAAGTACTGGAGAGGGTGGGTGAGGAGAGGGTTTTTTTGGGATAAATCCTATGAAGGCAGGGAAAATGGATTGGGGGCATGTTGATCGGCAGTGGAATGTTGAAGAAGTTAATAAAGGGGAGAATACTAGGCAAATGAGGAAAGGGCAGGAACAGGATAGGGATATTGGACGGGATGAAGGGGGAAAGAAGTACACAGAGATGAAGAGGGAATTGATGTAGAATAGGTTGCTGGATTGGGTTTTGTTTGGAGTTACAAAATGTTTATTTGATAGTTGTGTCCAAACATTAACCTACCGTCATCCAAAAAGGTTGAAGAGAAAGATTACATTTGGTGCAGCATGTCTTCAGCTGAATCACCCCCTAAACCATCGGTGACCTGCAGGGTTATATGTAGAAGTATATAAAGGGTACTAATTAATTAAATTTTTATGCATATGAAGGCCAGCTGTTTTTCTCCTAATCTGACTTGCATTCGACTTTTAATTGAGACTACAGGAACTTTTCCTACGACTTTCTGTACAACTGCAGTACGGGGAGGTCAAGGATACTGGTTGGCGATTGATAGGCTATAATTTTATACATAATTTTAGTTCTGACTTATATGAAACTAAATAAACGGTAGTACAGGGACTGCCTTAAAAACAGTTTGACGTTCTTTTTTTACAGCTTCAAAGGAATAGGTCACCTGATATTGATCTTCTGCATGCATACCCTCCGAAACATTGAAAGCAAAAATACGGAGAAGTAAGGGAAATATCTTCATCATCATCAATATTTCAATCCTAGGATTGGTTTATTGCAGCCCTCCATTCGCCTCTGTTTAATGCCAACTCCCTCACTCCCTGATACCTTTTCTGTTTTACGCCCATCTTAGTTTGTCCTATGTACATGTCTCTTGGTCTTCCTCGTGGTATCTTCCCTTCTATTTTTCCTTCTATTATATTCCCAATCAATCCATTGTGCCTGTGTCCAATCCATCTAATTCTTCTTTGCCTTAGAGTTCTCCATATGGTTCTATCCTCTTCTCTTCTATACACTTCCTTGTTCCTCACTTTGTCTGTCCAATTAATCTTCAGCATTCTCCTCTAGCACCATGTTTCAAAGGCTTCTATTCTTCGCTTGTCCACTTTTCCAGTGCTCCAAATCTCGGAACCATATAGCGCCATGCTCCACACGAAAGTGGCAAAAATAGTTGCAGAAATATAGAATAAAAAACTATATTACGCCTCTTGAATTCAATTGAAATGCTATATATCCAAAATACAATATTCTATTGTTACATGGTACATGCGGAGCAAATTAGGCTTAAATTAAAGAAATTTGAAATACTACCTTGAACAAAAAGTTCCCGGAATAACCACCGTGTGGCGCTCCCATCGTTCCGATTTGAGTTCTGTTTTTTTTTGTTAAATTGGTACATCTGTTGTTGATATTCCCTTTAAATCTTAGTGTCATAACTTGACATTTGCAAAAGTTACGTAGCCAAGAGTACATCTATGTCTGTGTGTGTTGGCGATTTTTTACAATTGCAGAAATGGATTTAAATTTGCAACAACGAACTTGTATTAAATTTTGCGTAAAAAACGGATTTAGTGGCGCACGGACGTTGGAAATGTTGGAAAAGTGTTTCGGCAACGATTCTCTAAAAAAGACGGTCGTTTACCAGTGGCACGAGCGGTTCAGAAGTGGTCGTGAGTCAATCGAAGATAATGAACGCAGTGGCAGACCATCGACATCGGAAGTCGGTGAAAAAATTGATAAAGTAAAAGAAATGTTGGTCAATAACCGCAAATTAACCATCAGAGAAATAGCGGAGGACTTGAACATTGCCTATGGATCCGCCCAAGACATTGTGGTTAATGATTTGGGTTTCCGTCGTGTAGCAGCAAAGTTGGTGCCAAAAGACCTCAATTTCATGCAAAAAAGAGACCGTGTTGACGTCGCAAAAGACATGATTTGCGAGGCTGAATCCGATCCCACATTCATCAAAAGGATCATTACTGGAGACGAGACGTGGGTTTATGAGTACGACACGCAATCCAGACATCAGGCAAGTGAATGGCCTTCACCAAATGAGCCGAGACCAAAAAAACCACGTCTTTTTCAGTCAAAAAAGAAGGCAATGCTGACGGTTTTCATAGATTACAACGGTGTAGTGCATCATGAATTTTTGCCAGAAGGCCAGACAGTAAACAAAGACTATTATTTGGGCGTTATGAGACGTTTGCGTGAAGCAATTCCCCGAAAGAGACCAGAAATCGTCGCACAGTGCGTCGAGACCGTCGCACAGTGCTATCATTATTCGTAATTTTTTGACGAAAGATGCAACAAATACCATCCAACAGCCACCGAATTCACCTGATTTGGCTCCCTGTTATTTTTTTCTGTTCAATCGAGTTAAGAAACCATTACGGGGAACGCGTTTTAGCAGCCGAGAGGAAGTAATGGAAAAATCGCAGGAAGCACTGATGGACATACCGAAAACCGAATATAAAAAATGTTTCGAGGATTGGATCAAGCGCTGGCATAAGTGTGTTGCAGTCGATGGGGATTACTTTGAAGGGGACAATATAGATTTAGATGAATAAACTTGTATTTTTAATTTTCTGAATAAATTCCGGGAACTTTTTGTTCAAGGTAGTATATGTAGATAACACGTAAAAGGACACTCACACTGTAGATTATTTGAGCTTTCGGGCTACTCCGATACCTTCTTCAGGTCAGACAGAGGTTTTGAGGGGAGAGTGCCTGGGGAGGGAAGATGGGGGGCGGAAGGTTTAGGTGGGATGGCGGTTAAGGGTGGGAATTTTAAAGGATCGGATTTTTTTGCAAATATATATTAGGCGAAGGAAGAGATGGTGATGAAGTGGGGAACAATGGGTTAGGTACAAAGAATGAACGCGTGGAGAGAGCAATTGAATTCTGCAGGAGACAAGGATTAGTCATCACCAACACATGGTTTGGACACCACAAAAGGCGTAGGTTTACCTGGAAAACGCCAGGTGACTCAGAAAGGTACCAGTTAGATTATATTATGGTTAGGCAGAGGTTTAAGAATAGTGTGATAAATTCGCACAGTTTCCCAGGAGCTGATGCTGACCCTGACCATACTTTAGTTGTTATGAAATGTAACGTCCGTTTCAAAAATATAAGACTAAGGCGGCGGGTTAGGAAATCGAATGTAGAAGCATCAAATGGATTAACAAGGAAGTACTATCAGCAGGCTATAGAAAAAATCATGGATGTGGGTAAAGAGCTGAGTACTATCGAAGAAAAATGGGAATGTATCAAGAACGTGATATCGAAAGCCACAAAAGAAACAATACCAACCGTTAACGGGAAAAGGATAAGGGAACCATGGGTAACGGATGAGATGGTTGCAAAGATGGATGAGAGAAGAAGATGGAAGAATGTTAACACAGAGTTAGGCAAAATGAAGTACAAAGAGTTAAACAATAAATTGAGAAGGGCCACAAATAAAGCAAAAGAAGAATGGTGGAAAACGCAATGCGAGAATATGGAAAGTTTGCTGAGGAAGGATGAAATTGGTGTGCTATATAGGAAGGTTAAGTTATTATCGGGAAGTAAGAAGGCAAGATCTGTGCTAACAGTTAAAGATAAATGGGGTAAGATAATAGTTGAACCAGAAAAAAATCCAAGAGAGATGGAGGGAATATATTTCAACATTATATCGTAAAGACCTTAGGCCTATAAAGTTTGACATAGAAAAGGAGCGTGACGTGGAAGAATAGAGCTTAGGTCCAGGAACGCTCCACGATGAAATAGAAAGTGCACTTAAGGAGATTAAAGCAAATACGGCCGTGAGGGTGGACAACATTACTGTGGAACTGTTGAAATGTTTAGGAAAAATTGGGAAGAAGGCCCAATATGGACTGATTCGTAGTATCTATGAGAAAGGAATCTGGTCGGAAGATTTTTTAAGATAGGTGTTAGTTCCTATTCCGAAAAAGGTAAAGGCTACATCATGTGAGGATTACAGAAGAATAAGTTTGATATGACACGCAGCTAAAGTTATTCTCAGGATCATCAACAAAAGGTTAGTGAGTAAGGCAAATGATTACTTAGGGGATGATCAGTTTGGGTTTAGGAAGGGAAGATATACGCGTGATGCCATTTCAGTAATGAGATCACTAAGCGAGAGGAATATAGAATACAATCAGGACGTATAACGACAGGCCTGTTTCGTATATTTCGAAAAAACCTTTAATAGAGGGATTTGGGAAAAATTATTGCGTGTATTGCAGAAAATAGGAATGTATTGGAGGGACAGGAGACTGATCCGCAACCTGTATATGTCTCAGACTGCTCAGGTGCGAGTGGGGAACGGAGAGTCCAGATGGGCAGTGTTAGGAAGAGGTGTAAGGCAGGGTTGTCCGTTGTCACTGGTGCTGTTCAACGTATATGTGGAGGAAATGATTAATGAGGAATGGGAAGAACTGGAGTTGGGAATGAAAGGCGGAGGGGAATTCGTAAAATCGGTGAGGTTTGCTGATGACCAAGTATTAGTTCCTTAGTCAGCCAAGGGTTTGCAAGTATTGCTGAGTGAATTGGAGGTTCAGTGCGATTGATATGGGATGTGAATCAATATTAATAAAACAAAGGTTATGCGATTTTCCAGAAAGAAAAAGGCTAAGCTAAATATTAAAATAGTAGGGGAAAAAATAGAGCAGGTAGAACATTTTACATGTCTTGGAAGTGTTTTGGACCAACACGGTCAAAGTAGTATAGATGTAAGGAGAAGAATTGCGCTAGGCAAGGAGGCTTTCTCAAGGAGGAAGGAGTTGATTACCGGGGCGTTGCGTAGGGACGTTAAGAAAAGACTCGTAAGAACTCTAATATGGAGCGCGTCTATGTACGGCGCGGAAAAGTAGATTGGAGGCTTTTGAAATGTGGGTGTGGAGAAGAATGGAGAAGGTGAAATGAATCGAAAGGAAAACAAATGAAGAAGTACTGGTAATGGTGGGTGAGAAGAAGGGTTTGGTGAGGGCCAATGATGCTCATCTCTTCTTCGGGCTATGCGTGCCATGAAACGTACTGTTCCAATTCCCTATGATACTATATGCTTTCTAACCAACTGTCCCCTCTTCTTGTGTGTATTGTCTGATTCTCCTTTGGTGGGTGGAACAGCTCCCTAAAGCCTTCCTTTAGCAAATGATTCGGAGCACTTGGGCGTTTTAAAACATCGCAGATCTCAGTGTAAATTAGGTTTTCTTGGTGGTGTAATCGGTAGCACATCAGCCCGGCAAGTGGAAGGTCCGGTGTTCTAATCCCGGTTAAGGATATATGTTTACATTCGTGATCTGCTCAAAAACCGCCTTCCCCACATGTCCTGTGTTCGCCTTTTATGTGTTTTCCTATCCCCATTTCTTATACCTATTTCTAAGTTTGAATGAATATTTTTGCGCCGTATGGCGGGAATTTTGTATTTGAAATATATATATATATATATATATATATATATATATATATATATATATATATATATATATATACATACATATATATATATATATATTTCCTGGTGTGTTTTACCTCTTAAAATATCGCCCTCTTAGATTTAAGATTTGATTGGTGCATCCTATTGGGGAATAGTAGTATATGAGAAGGATTTTCAAAGCAGCTAATGGGAAAAGGGAATAGGTAAGTTAGGGTTGTTAGACGAAGGGGCAGAATTGCCCTTTCTTTAGAAGGAACGAAGTCGAAACGAAATCAAGTTACGAAACATCAAAGAAGGACACACAACCGGAATTTAACGCGATTCGCAGAAGATTTTAGTCGCTGGCGATCGTCAAAACTACGTTTTATAATAATTGGATAGTTTGTGTAGGAGTCCTTCGGGGTGGAATGTGTCCTCGTTGCCCTTCGGGTTGTTGTCGTACGACTCCTCCTGCAATTCCCACGCGTCGGCGGCGGGTGTCGGATTGATTACACGTGCTGCATCTCACCGGAAGCAAGGTGGAGTGTCCGATCCTCTGATTTCGTGATTCGGAAACGAACTTTTACTTATTTTTTCGGATATCCGCACCCCCCGCCGCTTCTCTGCCCTCACCTCCCATCACTAGCCCCATTGCTGCCTTGAGGAATCCGAACCGTCTTTGCTCCCGTTGCCTTGGTTCCCTTTCCCTCTCTTGCGCCTTGGCCTTCCTCTCGCTTCAGCTGCTGTGTCTATCCCTTCATTACAGCATTCAACTCCGGCAAATTTCATCCTCGTCCTTCATACGTGACTTAACCAATACCTCTACGGATACATCATTCTACCTGTCACTTTATTCATCCTATTTCCAATCTCATTCCCTTCTTGCTCTCAATATGTCTAAACTGGTCTTGTGTTCGCTCCGCCGGAATATATCTGTATACGAAAGTAGTTTGAAAGGTTCTTGGAATAACCAACAGATGTAAGAGCTAGCGTAACGAGTTTTCCGCGTAGTAATAGGTGGTTATTTATGAGTAAACACGTAACGCGTCAGTGCTCTGGGAAATGATCTCTGGTGCGAACGCCTCTCAGTTATTGTTCCCGTGTTTTTGTTTGTGGATAAGTGCGGAATGAGAGTAAATGCAAACAAGGCAAAGGTTATGCGATCTCCATGAAAGAGGAAAGCTTGGTTAAACACGAAAATAGGAGTTTATAAACTGGATCAGGTGTAACAATTTACGTATCTCGGAAAAGGTTGTTGAACAGGCTGGTGAACAAAGTAGATTCATTAGTAGCATATTTACGACAGGTAAACATGCTTTCAAAATTAGGAGAGGATTGATGACAGGGAGGTTGAAAAGTTTTTGTTGAGAAATACTTTGTGAGAAAACTTTGATATGTAGCGTGGTTTTGTACCGCAAGGAAACGTGGTAATTGAAGCAGAATGATAGGAGGCTTTTGAAAATTTAGCTTAGAGAAGGATGTTAAAGGTGATATAGAAAGTAAAACCAACAAGATAGTGGCAGGTATGTTGGGAGAGATGAATGTGTTGCCAGTAGGAATCCAAGGGAGACATGCAGGAAAGATGAATGCAGAGGCAGAAATGTTGTTGACACTTTTGCAATGAAGGTGTGGGGAATGATGGGAAAGGTGAAGTGGACTGATGCAAAAACAAACGAGGATTTGATGCGCATGGTGGGTTAGGAAAGGGCTTTTGGAGGATATTCAAAGGAGGCAGGGAAGATGGAGTTAGCCGCTTAGCTATGGAATTTTGATATCTGCGATAGAGTGGAGATTGTTAGGCAAGTGAGGAAGGGACGCACGCAGGATAGGGATGTTGGACGGAGTGAAGGGAGGAAAGAAGTGTGCAGAATTGAAGGAAAGTTTTCCGTAGTGCAGAATATCAGGTTGTATTTAGTTAGAAGAGGCAATGACGTGAATACCGTTGCGCCTTCGTATTGACTGTGTCCGACCAAAACCAACCTAAACAGGTAGTGTACCAACTACAATAGAAGTAGGTTAGTGTATTGATTTGATAACGGTAAGCGTTCTTTGTTTAGTATTTAATGTTTTCTAGCGAAAGCTTATATATTGATCTATAATTTAAAAGAAAGCCTGTAAACGGGATGATATCTTAACAACAAATTGAAATGATTTTTATTAGTTTGTTTCACAAGTCAAATTCGTTTTTTATTTCTTCGTTTAAGTAAACCTATTTGATTTGGCGGTAACGAAAATTTTCAATATGAATGGCCTGGGAAACGGCTGAAACTTCTTATTTCTATGAGGTTAAAACATTGCATGACACAATAAATTTATGGGCATTAGATTAATTTTTGAGTAAGATAGGTAAAAATTCCGGTAATTATTTCATGGTAAATGGAAAGACTTCAGGTCAACAAATTCCACCTCTGTAAACTGTAATTGCTTGGTATAAATTTTCCCAATTAGCTTTATTCATTTGTAGCCCACTTGGTATGCTAGTGGTAACACTGGAGGAGGAGGTACTGATGGTAAACGTTTTCAGAAATATTTCACTCACAAAAGGCTATTTTTAAAGGGATTTATAGAATTGTTCTCAAAATTATCTTCAGTAAATCATAATTTTGTTAACTCAGAACTTTTCATTGAAAAGCTATGTTCCTTAAATGCAGTCAAAATTAAATTTGATTTTGATAGAACTCTAACCTGATGACACATCGCGACAAGTGTACCTAATGAAATGTTATTTAATAAAGTGTAAATTCATAAGAAAGCCGTAGAAACTAATGCATTTTTTCATTTATTTTTATGTTTTAAAGATATATTGTGTTTATTGCAAAATCTTTTTAATGGCACTTAATTAATTTTTTTTAATGTTTCGCTAGACGCTGCAATTAGTTGTATTTTTTAAATCCGAGTGAATTTTCTTACTTATTAGTATATATTCATCGACAAACTTATTTTTTTTAACGAGGAAATGTTGTGTTTCACGCGAAGACAATGAAATTAAAATTTTGTCTAAAGGACTAATATATATTTACTATTTATTTGAACATGGCAAGTAAACAATGGGGTGATTTTGATTTGAGCTCCTTTGATCTCAATCATTGAATTCTTAAGAAATTGGAAGTTAGCCTTTGATCCTTGAGCACTTGGTCCAAGGCGCACACTTGCTCACAGAGAAATGATACAACAAGGTTTAATTAAGTCTTTAAGAACTTTGTGTACAGTATTTGATTATTCCAATTTGTCAAATTCCAAGGATTAATTAAAATGGGATCCACCTTTGAAACTCTTCGTCATCCAGATCCTCCATTTCCAATCCACTGTCTATTTTAATAAGTGTAGTGAAACTCTTTTTTACTCCAATGACAGCTTATGAGGTAAATAGTGGAGAACAGGAGGTATTCCTGTTTTTGGTCCACCGCCCAGAGTAATGTCCCTTTGATGCAGCTGCATAGATCCGCGCCGTTTCTATGGAAACTCTTGCGTGCGTGGTAAACTATTTCTTTCCAAATTGTAAATCTGAGTGAATACAATGAAACTCCCCCATCAACACTCTTCAGTATTAATTATCATGATTTAATTTCGACTGCCTACCTCTGCATTTTCCACACATTAACCCTGAACTCAAACTGATTTGGTTGTGTATTCAGAGCAAACTTAATTTGTTAGGCCAATGAAAATTAAATACCTCTTACCGTATAATTAAGTCGATAATAAATAAATAAATAAATAAATATAACATGAGGTAGCATAAACTAATTTAATGATTCCTGTCAGAAATCCGATGAACTACTCCAATTCGTTTTCTAAAAGATTTGAAGTCATTTCTACTGTCTTCTCAGTCATATCCCCTCCTTCACACACTCTCGCATTTACTTTTCTGCCGACGCATATCTCAAAGGAAATCAAATCAAGCGTTGTTAAATTTAGCAAATCGCCATATGCCATTTAATTTTTGTTGGTTGATCTCACATAATATTTTTAAAGATAACTGTGACCAGGGCTGTTTATTTCCGACCACAAAGTGCCTCTCTGGCCTCCTTCCCTCTTCCTCCCTCGCTTCATCATTCTCGAATCCATACGTTATCCATCCAGATGTTATCGAGACCCCGATATTCACGCACCCTTCTTACCCCCCTTCCCCCCGGGGGATCGTTTCTGAGCGGGCGGCCCTCAACTCCCTTGGGGCGCCTCCAGGTGGGCCGCCGCCGCCTCACGCACGAAATCCGTTTGTGGGGAATCGACCCTTGTGCGCGCCCCCATCCCGCTCCCTCCCCCCTGCCCCCCTCGAAATTCCCGGGTCTTCCTTCCATCCCCTCACACTTCCCATCCCCCCACGCCATCCACTCCCTTCGCTAAGCACTTTGAATACCTCCTCCTCTTCCACCGGATCGACAAATAACTGGCTCTCCGATATTTGTGTCCCTTCATTTGCTCCCTCGTCTTCTGAAACTTTGAAATAAACATCCTGCGATGATCGATCAAAGGGAACCGAAGCACTCTCAAATGAATATTGAAAAATAAATCCTTGGCAATCCGAAAGCCTCGAGCATCACGTGGTAAGTGACGCATCGCTGAACGGATGATTCCCTCATCATTCGTTTGAGGAGAATTTCAATTAATCGACACAATTCTCTCTGCTATGGCGAGCCATTTCATATTGCCTGCTGAATTTCTTGGTTTCATTTGAGCTCCGGCGACAGGTTAGGTCTTTACTTTTAGCTGATTGATTGATAAAATAATGCTTCCTGGTTATAAATGTTATTGATGAAGTGCTAAAAATATTACTATAGAAAATGTTATTCACTTTAACCGGCATTGAAATATGTGTACCTAAAATTTTGACGGAATGCTTTGATTTGAAGTATTAAGAAAAATGGGTAGGACTTGTAGCATTTTCTTGGAAATGGTTGTATAAATTGTCTCCATTTTTCATCATTTGTGTTCGACATTTGAAAGAAGGCGTATCGTTAAGCGCTTAAAAACTCTTAAATGGTACTAGGGATGACAATAGTATCCTTTGAAAGATAGAGGTTTCGAGAGCAATACATTTCAAAATAAACGTAATAACACGTGAACGCTACCGTCCGAGACGCTCCTTTTTCCGCGCTTCTGAATCCATTGATACCGCCATTTTTTATCGTTCATGCGAGGTGAGGGCCGAACTAAGGGATGTTTCTGGCAGTTTTTCGATTCTGCTAATTTCACGATGTATACATTAGCTCTGTTCTCTCCTTATCATTCACAATTCTTCAATTATATATTCAACCTGGTCACTCCTCTGATGTCGTCCCGTTTAATCGGAGAGAGTGCTCGCCCTTCTCCTAAGAAACGAACGAAAGCGGCCATTCCCCCACTCCTCACCCTTGCTTCCCAATTTCCTCGCATTCCTCGTGAATCAAATTCACATCTAAGGCCATCCAAGACATCCTCATGCATTTTTCTTTTTCCTGATTTGCTTTAAGATAAAGGGTCAAGGGTTCAATTCATTTGCTGAACTGGATGGTTTTTCCACAACCTTCAACAGGAGTAAATATATTTATGCATATAAAGCAGCCTCACTGTGAGCCTGGAGTAATCTTGGAACTGCAAAACTTGGAGCTAATATCTCCGAGTAATAATAGCCTCTTAAAGAATAAGTCTTGGGCTAATTGTTAGGCACATGTACATGAAAATAATATCTGAATGTGTTCAGTTGCCATGTGTCAATATTTTTCGTAAAAAAAGTATTATTGCATTTAAACCATTTACTGTCAGTAGTAATAGTAAGGCTAAATGTTTGCCCTAGAGCTTGGTTCAACATAGTCCCTCAAACTGATATTTTGTTAACCATGAAGTTTGTACAATTAGCTCGTTGGTATCGATTTTCATGAAGTTTGGAAACAAAGCAATTATGTTGTCGCAGGTAACCCGTAAGAATAGGACGCAAATTGTGGATCGTCATACCCTTTAGTTATTTCTTACCGTCTACTTTACTTGAGGCAAGATCATACTTGATAATTAATTAATGTCTTTAGCAATCAAATGGATAAATGAGGAAGGTTAGAAAATCTACATTATAAGGAATAGGGTAATGTGCACGCATCTTTGGAACATCTGAATATTTATGTAAACCAAACATCCGTCGAGGTTTTGTGTACTTACTAGTACCAAACAATTGCTTCTGTAAACATTTCTGGAAAAAGTCTTCTCTCCGCTCGTGAATATAATTGGCCAGAGAAATCTAAATTAATAACGAATTACAGCGTCCATTGGGAATGGACGATTATATGTAACCAGTGTAAACTGTGAATATTAGTGACCTCAAAGCCAACATGTGCAGGAGTTTGATCTTTTCCGAGATGATAACGAAAAGTAGCTGCCCTTTAGTTTCTTTCCTGGTGATTCAAAATTGCTCAAATTCTTGTTCCACAATGGAGAAACGCATTAAGATGAGAGATGGCATTATAGGAAGGTATATGTACGCCATCGTTTCAGCTAATTAAAAGAGAAAGAGAATCTTGTTTAATACCGAAAATGAGCCCTAATTATTGGCATTCAACCTATTAAAGGTAGGTTTTGGACGGTATAAAATGGATATTGTGATTTACATGTTGCAAAAACTCACCTTTCTTGTCTCAGTATCATTAAATTCTTTATTTCTTCGCAAAATCTGAATTGATGCCATTTAAAAGAAAAATTACCGTGTTCCTTTACACTGCTTATTCATATTACTCCTTCACTTCCGAACTTCAGCAACCACTATATAACTAATACCGCTCAATAATTCTTCCTGCAATTGTTAATTTCCCTAGGATACTTTCTTTCTTCGCCCGCCTTATGAAAAAAGTCTGCAATTGCCTTCCTCTTTGTTCGATGTATCTTTTTCTATTCTTAATTATCGGCGGTATTTCATCATCATACATATTTACTCGTGCATACTACTCAGGTACTTCTAATAACCCTATTTCATCATTGGAAAGGGATGAGGAGCGGGGAGTGGAGCTAGCCTTTTATGGCTCCGGGAATGTTCCTTTATGGCTCATAAGGAATACTCGTATTCATGCTTTAGTTACTACTATCATCAGTATTTCAATTCTAAGATTGGTTTCCTGTAGCACTCCATTCTCTTCTATCCAGTGCTTCTTCCCTCGCCGTCTGACAGCTTCTCTGCATCACCATCTTGTTCAACTCCCCCTCTAATTTTTTCTTTCCTCTCACTCATCCTCAAGCAATTTTCCTTCAGATTTCTCTTCCTGTTTGGTCATAACTAAAGCTATGCGACTATAAATATTCCCAACCCATTTATTTCTTATTTTCCGCAGAGTACTCCAAATGGCCTTACTCCCACACAATTGCTGGTTCATCTGTTTTTATGGCAATTTAATGTTCAAAATTCTCCTCTGACACCATTTTACGAATTATCTGCTAAATAAGGTTTCCGAAGGGGCATGCTTGTAACTCGATCTGCAGAATTCTATGCTAATTTAAAAACATTTGAGGAAATGCTTCTTTGATTAAAACCTCAGGTTATCGTGACATGGCAGTTCTCTCTTCATCATGAACGTCTTCTTAGCTTCAGCTGTTTTTTTCTCCTTGTCGATCGAACACCTTCCATTCGGAGATGCACTGCGGCCATGGAAGACGAAGGCTTCCACTGCGATGCCATTTGCGAGATGGAGCTTGCTAGCGTATTCGTCGTTCATCTTTTATGTCTCTTTGCCTAATTTGTTTATTCTATTGTTTTCTTTAGATATAATTTGAATAACAGTTGCTGGCGAAAGGTTTCATGATTGTCTAAGCAATAGAACCTAATTCTCGTTCATTGGTTTCTATTGGTGTTAGGATACTATATCTCATTCCACTTTTAAAATACATGGTAGTTGCCTGATTCTTTTAGAAATTATGGATGCCATTCTTCTGGAATTGTACTCCATTCCAGTTGCTTTCACTATCTTGAGTATGTTTTTCCATTCGAAATTGTTGAAGTTCTACCTCGAGTGACGCATTAAAAGTTACATTACATGTATAATTTTTGAGTCATTACTCTTCAGCTTGTGGGTCGCGGTAGTCCAGGGGATAGAGCGTTGGACTACTGACCGGAGGCCCTGGGCTCGATTCCAGGGCAAGCCACTCCAGGTACTCTTGGGTACCTGGAGCTCCATCCAAGCTTTATGATTTTTCGGGTACCAGATCTTCCTAGGAAACTATAACCGGCACAGGGAAAGGAACTGACCCCCCTACCCTGATGTGTGAATTTCACACGCCGTCGGGCTTGGTACTAGGTGAACTGTACCATCACCTACCCAACCGACCTTCGGGTTGATTATTGTGTTTATGGTTTTTACGGAATTCATTTAGACGATACGAATCTCTTGTCCGTGAGATTTGACGTTTCATTTTAATACGACGCAGTTCCATTTTTCTTCAATTTGAATTCACAAAATGTTTATCTAAGAGTTTCCAATCTCGTTCCAACTCAATCATTCCACTCCGCTAAAATGAGCCAAAAATGCATATGAAATTGTTCTACTACTTCTCGATTATGTTTTAAATAAATATTAGTGCTTTTCTGTTAGAATCGAAATATATGATCTGTTGCTCACAATTAATGAAACTCAAATTGCCTCTCTGGTCTGTCTAAAGTATACATTTCAGATTCTCTGGAGAGGTTTTCGCGGTGATTAGATGTTTACCTGAGAGTTCATGGGTAATTTCCCCATTTATTCAACCTGTGGCCAACAGTTTTGCCGGCGTTTTAGTCAACATTTTGAGCTCCAACGACCTGGAGAAGCCAAATGGAAAACTAACAGAATGTCTTGGATTTTTCCGACTGGAAAATTCACAAGTTATATTCTCCAGATTTCCGTAAAAAGGTTTCTGTTTCAAGCTTTGTCTCTGTTCGTGTTACACGCTGAAAAAACTAATTATTCTGCTTTGTGCGGGTTCTAAAATAGATTCAAAATATATCGTTATTGAAACATCTCTCCTATCTCAACTCAAATGTTAATGCATCAAGTGGGCACGATTGTTCCCTCGTTCCTACTTGCAACTTTGCCAAATTTTTGGCATCTCATGTAAGTGTGAGATCACATGACCTCTTTAAAGATTCCTGCACCACACATATTTTCTTTTTCCGCAAGACATCCGAAATAGTTGTAGAGCATAAAATTGTTTTATTAGTTCGATTTCAAGTTATCCTGCGTTAAAATAAGATTGCCCGACTTGCTTTCAATGCTTACAGTCCCGTTTCCCATGTCTACTCGACGCCTTGGAAGCAAAGAATGATTTTTGGCTCACGATCTCATCGCTTACAAAACAGCAAGGACTATTGCATCAAAAAGAGTCGCCGTTGGACACCATTCAAGAGAGGATCAAATATTTCTAGCGTCATGGACAAAGGAACAGACTGCGGAGACTGCAAACACCGGTAGGGGTGGAGTCAGGAGTGTTTAGGGAGGGTCGGGGTGCGTGGAGGGTGAGGGGCGGGCGGTTGGAGGGGCGAGGGGCAAGGGTTGCGTAGTTAACGGTTGTCCGCGTGTTTGTCGAGCCAATTAAATCAACAGGTTAGACTCGGCGAAAGGGAATGGAGGAGGCATTATAGAGGCGGGACTGGGGTTGCCTGCGTCGAGGGAATGGACGGCCGCGTGACAGTGGCCGCGGCGGAGGGGAAGGGTTTTAGTCAATCCTCGTTGTCCAGGGTAACGGAAGGGTAAAATATTTGATTCCTTGTTTTGGGAGAGCGGGGAATAATTACCGTCAGATGTCGCGAGTTGAAGGTGCAGCAAATATGGAGGAATTTTGCTTGAAACCTCCATTCTTTTTCCTTTGATACAGTTTTAATAAGTCACTACGCAAAATGATAAATTCCATCCTAAGCTTTGAAATAATTACCAATTCAACTAGAAAATTTGTCGAAAAAAGGGAAAGCAATTTATATAATCTTGATGCTAGATATTATTTTTATTTGAGAATCCTCGATTTGTTTCTCATCTATGCGATTCCCAGTTTAGTGAACATCCACGTTTTTGAGCGAATGAGATTCTATAAATTGCTATTTTTAACGTATTTAATCTGTACTTACTATTTCTGAAGATTTTCATTTCTTTATTTATATTTAATTATTCCTCATCATAAATATTTCAACAGGGTTGCCCATTGTCACCGGTACTGTTTAACGTATATGTAGAGGAAATGATTAAAGAGGCATGGGAAGAACTGGAGGTAGGAAGAAAGTCGGAGGGGAATTCGTAAAATCGGTTAGGTTTGCTGATGACCAAGCATTAGTTGCTCAGTCAGCCAAGGGGTTGCAAGCATTGCTGAATGAATTGGAGGTTCAGTGCGATAAATATGGGATGATAATCAATATTAATAAAACAAAAGTTATGCGATTTTCCAGAAAGAAAAAGGCTAAGCTAAAATAAAATAGAAGGGGAAGATGTACAGCGGGTAGAGCAGTTTACATATCTCGGAAGTGTTTTGGACCGACACGGTCAAAGTAATAGGGACATAAGGAGAAGAATTGCGGCAGGTAAGGAGGCTTTCTCAAGGAGGAGGGAGTTGATGACGGGGACGTTGAGTAAGGAGGTTAAGACAAGAATCGCAAAAATCTGATATGGAGCGTAGCAATGTACGGCGCGGAAACCTGGTCGCTAAAGCAGGAGGATAGACGTAGGTTGGAGGTTTTTGAAATGTGGGTGTGGAGAAGAATGGAGAAGGTGAAATGGACCGAAAGGAAAACAAATGAGGAAGTACTGGAAATGGTGGGTGAGGAGAGGGGTTTGTTGAGAGAACTCTTATGGAGGCAGGAAAGATGGATGAAAGGCATATTGAGCGGCAGTGGGATGTAGAAGACGGTAATTGAGGGGAGAATGTTGGGCAAGCGAGGAAAGGGCAGGAACAGGATAGGGATGTTGGACGGGATGAAGGGAGAAAAGAAGTACACAGAGATGAAGAGGGACCTGATGTAGTTTAGGTTGCTGGATGGGGTTTCGTTCGGAGTCACAAAATGTTTATTTGATAGTTGTGTCCATCCAAAAACCTACCTTAACCGGTAGATTACCTTATAATAATATGGAATATAAGTTGAGACGTGATGATCTGGTTGCCTAAATCCATGAAGCTATGTAATATATGAATATGGACAAATAGGGCGGCGAATAAGAGGATGCGTGGAATGGCGGAAATGGAAAAAATGCTAGGATTGGAGATGTGACAAGAAAAGATAGTACAAAATGGAAGAGGGTTTATGAGGACCAGGATTTAGGATTTTAAACAATTTGAAGGCGATCGGTACGACCGACTCTGTGGAAATGCGCGTTTAATAGGATCAGATGAATACGGCAACTCACCCAAACATAGCGACCTGAAAACATATAAAGGACGGGCAGATAATGGCTATTTTAATGTAAGATGTTTTTCGTAAATTGCAAATGGTCTTTTGGCATCCTGCATTATTGCATGACTGAATCCTATATTTATCTTCAATTATGTCATTTTTTGCCTACGGAGAAATTTATTTCAGTGACAGCAGATTTCCTAATAATTATATATCTGTGCATATGAGCCAATGCCAAATGTTTTCGTCTTTGTTTTTGCATCATGCGGGCAGCCGTCATTCCGATTTCTCTATTTTTGTTATGTAACCAAATTCCGCGAAACTTCAGAATCTGTATTTCAGATTAAATTAAACCAATCTCCTTAGATATCATTCAAACAACGCTCAGCCCAGCAAAAGTGCAAATCACAACAACTATTACTTAAGGTAGTTATTTCCTCATTTGGGCGGGTGACGTGCTGCGATAAGAAGCAATTCTTTTCGGTTTTGAAGCTTTGAGTGAAGAAAGTGTGTAAGAAATTATTACCATGGTGCAAGTGTGAGAACGCCCTTGCTTCAGCATGTTACCATGATAATGCCTGCTTAATTGTGCTTAGTAATTCTTTTTTAATGACCTGTAATAAATATTTGGGGGAGCCCTCTTCCTGCCTGCAGCGTTGGGCCAAATTCCTCGCCTTGGGTAGGAGAGCGTTTTGTTTTGCACGTTCTTGTAATGGTGGTCGTATTTTGCCTTGCTACTTACTTGAATCTGCCTTTTACGTTCTTGGATAGATTTCTTGCTGCGTCCTAAGATACAATTGTTTGTTGTAATTAAGCATGTGTACTTGCATGCTTGTGTAGTGAAGGGAGGTAGATGTGTATTTGCATGCGTGTAAAATGATAGGCTGTTTCTATGAATGTATGCACTACTGTGGATTTGGGTTTGCATGTGTGTGTTAGTTTTGAATGCGGTTTTTCTTTTTTCCTTTTTTTGGGTGGTGATCTAACACCCCCCGCCACACGCCCTTGCGGCGGCTTGCGGGGTATTATGTAGATGTAATGTATTTTACTCATTACATACGAATAATAGCCATCTCTCCAGCATCTTGTTCCCTTGATGAGTAAACTCTTTTGCTCTCTTGTCGTGTGCTCTTTGCCGTTTTCTTTTGAGATGGTCGGAAATCTTGATTATTACGAGAACTTACTACTATTCTCGTATTTCAGAAAACTTAACATTCACACATTTAAAAACTTCATATAGCTTATGGCTGTGCAATTTATTCCCTTAAGTCATGCGTACAAGGTCTGTCCCAAAAGTAGTAGGACTTGTCTTTTTCCCGGATAGACGGACGGGCAGGAGTTTCGGTACTTGTACTTGTGACTTCTAAAATTCCTTTTCTTGTCCCAATCGGTTTTTAATTAGTTTAGAAATGTTTTCACCCATTACATTGCAATCGCCATGGTCTTTGTTTTCTTGGAAAATGACCGCTCTTTGAAGGTGCCATTGCCTAGCCACGTAGACACCGCACTCCGTGTTTCCCCCTGGGGTTCTCCGCCGAATCGGCGTCAAGCCTCCTCGGGTCTGACGCTCTGCGGGAGAGTCCACAGGTCGCGGTGGGGTGAGGAGAGGTGTGTTTACGTGTGTCGCTTTCTGTGGTTTTGTTTTGTCAAGTGTGCTATGTTGCGGAGCATCATTTATTCAACCTTTACTCGTTATCTCTCTTTCTGACATTATTTGAGAAAATGTTGCTTTAATTTGCTTTGCAAGCACAAGCCACAAGTAACTTGTAAGCCAAAAAGAATGGTTTGAGGCGTCACTTTGTGGAAGCGATTCATAATGAAAAATGAAAATACTTAGTTCTTCCACACAAATTTAATTACACACGACCTAGGTTTCGACTTAAAAAGCCATAATCAGGTAAAGAAACAGAAGACACCGCTTTATATAGTGGACAGAGAAGAGGGGGGGGGGGAGGTGTTATTGAAAGTCAGAGGGGTAACTGGTAGGAAAGGGAAAGGGCGGTGGTTGAGGGGGGAGAGGGTGGCTGGGTATGGTGTGTTAGGGTGGGAGAGGGGCTTTGGAACAGAGGGAGGTCAAGTAGGGGGGAACGGGAGGTATAGTACAGGTCATCAACTAATACACCCTTCTGATGGCTGCTTTTGGAAATTTCCAACTGTTCCAATGTGTCTAATCTTATCTAATAATGTATATATCTATTAAACCTTTCTTCTCTAAGTGAAGAATTTCGGGAACAAAGTCACTGGTGTGGTTATTGTCCATGAGGTGCTTGGCAAATTGAGAGGAGGGGTTTCCGTTTTTAAAACAGGCGTGGTGTTCTTTCGTAAGTTCACTAAACTTCCTCCCGGTTGGTCCGATGTAATAGGCAGAGCACTCACAACGCAATGTGGAAACTCCACTCTTATCCATTATGGGAATTTTGTACGGGATATATTGCCTAGAAAGAAAATTATTTTCCATTTCGAAGAGTCTACTTTGGGGATTGGTTTGAAGATTGATGCCACTGCTATTTTTTCTAATTTTTTCCGATACAAATTGTCAACTAATTCAGAGCGGAAACCGTTGTTTTCAGCTATCACTTTAATTGTGTTGAGTCATTTTAGTGTGTTTCGAGGAAACAAGGGAATGGTGGTTAAGCGGTGGACCATTGCGTTGAAAGCAGCTAATTTTTGTGGGAAGTGGTGTCTAGACGTGGAGTGAATGATATGTTTGTTTGGAAGAACTAAGTATTTTCTTTTTCCGTTTTAAACCAAGTTATTTTTTATACTCCGTGTAATAGCTCTTGGTTATTGTCTGCATTAAGTGATGACGTATCACTTGCTTTGTTTGGATGGTTTCGATAACATTTCACCAAAAAGTACTCGGCTTTATATTACAATGTGTTGCGAAAATTTCTCTGAGGCATGGTGACAAAAGTGTTTATTAACTGAATTTTGTTAACCATGCGTTTGTGAAAAGCATCATTTAATTATAAATGAAAATCATTAAGATTTTCAATTCTTAATTCGGTCTTTCTTCACTCAACCACGTCATTTCTTCGATGATCTCTATTGAATCTCTATTGAGATGAAGTCTCATTTACTATTTCTGAAATAAGGTGCTTTGTGGACCCACTCAAATATTGTTTTTATAAAAGTGTATCCAATCCCATCCTCTCTTTTTTATGAGGGAGTTTTATATCCTAGATATATTGAAGAAGGTGTTTACCCTTGTGTACGGCCCAGTCATTTCTGATAGAGAAACATTACTTGAGGAATTCTTAATGGGACGTCTACATCTACATAATACCCCGCAAGGGCGTGTGTTAGGTCACCACCCAAAAAAGGGAAAAAAGAAAAACCGCATTCAAAACCAACACAGACATGCAAACCAAAATCCACAGTGATGCATACATTCATAGAAACATCCGATCATTTGACACGCATGCAAATACACATCTACCTCCCTTAACTCCACTAGCATTCAAGTATATACGCTTAATTATAACAAATAATTGCACCTTAGGATGCAGCAAGAAACTTATCCAAGAACGTGCAAGCTAGATTTTAGTAATTAGCAAGGCGAAATACCACCACCACAAGGACGTGCTATATAAAACGCTCTCCTACCCAAGGTGAGGAATTTGGCCCCACGCAACTGGTAGGAGTAGAGCTCCCCCATGGAGAGGGACAAGGGATGAAAGGGAAAATTTTAATCCGAAGACGGATCGAAGTTCACTCTTAGCAATCCCTGTTATCTTTTCGTTTTTGAGGCTATTCAGGGCTCCCTTGAACTTCGATTTACGAATTGAGGGTCCAAGGGAATCTTCTTACCTTTCCTCAATCTCAATATAAAAATTATTCGGATCTTTGATGCTGGCTCCTTAGCAAAGATCTTTGATATATTTTTCCATCTTATACTTACGTTTTGTTTTGAAATGAGAGTTACCGACTTTATCTGTAACGATGCTGCGTTTTTGTTTTCCGTACGTTTAGATGTGTCTTGATATGCACTCTTCTCATTCACCACAACTTTAGTCTCACATTTTCCTCTTTCACACAATTCTTCTTCTCTTTCCTATATTTTTTGTAATTTTTAGGACCCTTAGTCTTTTATTGTTATTGAAATAAGTTCTTCCATCAACGTTAGCATTCCACCCTTCATCATTTTGAACGGGGACTAGCGAACTGGCTTCCCACCCTGAGGAGGACCCATTCAAATCCCGCAGGAATCTTTTTCGGTGGTATCCCAACTTGACGTGCTTTGTGGAGGGCACTTTCGGTGAATACGCCGTTCGCCTGATGGGACGTTAGACTGTTTGACCCACTGGCACCATTCTTTAAGAGAAGGCTGATGACGACGCCGGGTTTCTCTCCACCCTTCCTTCTTTCCCTTCCATACTTAAAAGCGCAAATTACCTGAGCTGTCGGTCGCCTCCCCTAATGTATGACTACTACCATTTTAAACGTTCTAGGAAGAAAAAAACTTGAGCAACGGACGAAAATATTTTTAAAGTGCATAAAATTGTAAAACGAGGAAAAAGACGCACGAATAATTTGGTTTCGGGGCCCAGTTCCTTTCGCAGTGAACACATGAGGGCCAAAAGGTCCCTCCGCTCGTGAAGCAACCACTTCAAAACCCTCCAACATCGCATAAATCCTTGTCTCGATTTGCGTGATGACGCCTAAAAAAGAGGGCACCGGGTGTTACATTCAACGGCTCTGCAGGGAAACGAGTTGAAGTACGTCCTGCATCTTCAAACGCCGGCCCGCTTCCGGCAGTGGACGGTTCGTCCCCCTTGTCGCCGCGTCCCCCGGAGGCCCCGGTCCCCAGCCCGATGCCGCGGTCGCTCCCCTCCCCCCTGCCCCTCGGAAGCACGGGAGTGTGTCCCACAGGTGGGGAGGGGACGATGCTGGGCCCGGGATTGCGTCGCCCAGACGACGGTTTGCACTGCTCCCCACTCCGCCCCCTCGCAGCAATGGATTCTCCCTCCCACTTCAAAAGGTCCGACAATCCAGGAGGCGGACGCCACGGCGCCCAGGAGGGGGCGGAGGTTGGGGAGAGAGGGCGTGCGTGGAATGAACTCGCAGATTGACCCCCCGTACTCCCTCCAATGTGTGACTACGAGTCCGAACGAAAAAGGGCCGTTTCGTGGCATCCCGTCGATCCACAGGGGGTCGCGGGATCGACGCACGGCAAGGAATCGCTTCTCGACCCTGTCGTAGATTGTGGAGGTCTTCCCAGCTGTCCACAAAGATTTATTGCAGACGTTCACTTTGCCGGGAGATATCTCATTGTTACTCTACTATCACTGAAATATAATAATGATAAAAAATGCCAATTACTTACGGCATGTAGTGTGGGTAGATTGCGTGACTGTTGATCGGAGGGTCCGTGTTCGTGGGCGGATGGCACCACTGGGTGCCATAGCTGCACTCAATGTCCAGCTGAATGATTGTCATGCTTGCTGGTTCTTGCTGGAGCACACACGGAATGAAGCACTCCTTAACCAGACCTGGCAAGAGCAGATTAATAGACGAAATTAGGCTAAAATATTGTGTTCAGTGATTTCACCTCACTTAATATCTCCTATCCCCTTCAAACAATTCTGCGCCTTGGTTACCAAAACAAACTTTCGCTTTTGCTGTGTTTTATTCGTTGGTTATGCCGTGTACCCTTCAAGCGGCACTAAATATAGATAGATTGATTGATAAAGGACTTCATTTGGGCGAAATTGAGACCTAATGATCCCGGTTAGTGGTCTGCAAGAGGTCACCATTACAGGATCGGAGTGATCCGGTGACTAGGGTACTGGTTTCCCTCATATTGAGCCCGGGCTAGAATCCTGGTGACCGCAGATCTTTTTCACTGATATCCCGATCCCCTACTTGAGGTGATTTGTTGAGAGCACTTTGAGTACCCCGACCGTCAGATGGGATGTTAAACTGTTTGACCCCTTGGCGCCTTTCGTTAAGAGTAGGCTGAAGCCGAGGTCAGGTTTATTTCCACACTTCATCCTTTCCTGTCCATTCCTAATGGCGCAATGGACCTCAGCTGTCGGTCGTCTCCCCAAAATCTACCGCCACTAGGAGTGACCAATATGTTAACCCCGAGGCATATCCCAAAATGCGACGCTCTGTGGCTTTAGAGGAGGAGAGGCTGGAGGGTTTGAACAATTCTACCCGTCATGTGACGGAGACCTGCCACGGCGCAGTTGACGTGGCAGGATGAAAGACAAGAAGGAATATAACTGCAAAGTAATCAGCATTACTTCGCTTATCTCCGTACAGCGTTCGGTAGTTTCATGCTTCCTCACCTGAAACTAGCTAAGTAGGGCGAAAAATTGAATTCAAGATATATAATATTTTAGTTGTTTAAGTCGCGTCATGTCAAGAATGCTACTAGTTCTTATCGAAGTAAATGATACTTATGAGAATTAATATAGAATATATAAAATATTGTATTAATATATTTTAATTTAAAAAATGGAAGATCCCTTTTAAAAAATGTGGGTTACTGCCAAGCGGTCTTAAATGAGGATTTCTGCTTCTAAGAGATATATCACGGTGGATAACGCACTCGCGAGTATTCATATTACCCTAGTGATTAGTGTAGCAGAAAGATAAAATTCCTTCTTTGAAGTTCGTGAATACAAATTACCTCTGACCTCTTCAACACACAAACTGCAGTACATTGTATTATTGTTCATATTTTCCATAATAGGTAACTGGTCATGCCGTTTGTAATTTGCAGCTTCTTATCTTCCCTCTTAGCGAATTTAAAGGTAAGAATTTTTCGTACGTCCCTAAATATCATTTTCTCTTTTACGACGAGAAGAAGCGCAGTGAGTTTTTATAACATCTGTAGGCAGAACTATTTCTGGAAGTTTTCCCCATGGAATCAAAAGGAAAAGAAGCTTGAAACCATCGTTATTCTCATTGTGGGACTCTACTTGATTGGACTTATTTACACTACTTAATTCATTTGAGATATAATAAGTACGTTTAGGGAAAGCTAGTACTGCTTGCGGGCGTAGCTTATGGCTCCTCGCGGGGCTTCAATTAAACGGGAAAACTTCATCCCATTAAAACGCTTCTAAAGTTGGCGCGAATTCTAGGGAGAAAGCTGTGAATCGGTGGAAAAAGTTTACCGTTTCGGATTTAGTGGGATCTTAGGAGGCGTTGTAACTTGCTCTGAAGGAGCCACTGCGTCCACTTCAAACTGCAAATTCAAAGGCCGGAGAGTATTTCATGAGGTCCGTGGAAGGCAGCAACGTCATGCTTACATCCGCCGTTTCCCGAAAACCGCCATTCTGCTAATGCTGAGTTTAGGGAACGACGCAATATGGACTTAACCATTATATGTATAAGACCCCAGATCTCGTAAGAAAAGGGCACCTAGGGATTAAATTCCTCTCGTGAGCAGAATGTTTAGGGTTGGAAGAAGAATGAGGTGCCATATTTTATCTTAATAATCTGGTTCTACGACCATTGCGTACTCTGGCGTTGAGACTCGGTGATATATTTTTTGCATTAAATGTTTTAATCCTCAAGCTAAAACGTATTTGTAGCCAAAAAAAACCTCAGAATTTTACAAAAGTTCCACCAAGTGTTCAAAGCATGCAGGGTTCTTGAAATATTTTAGCATTTAATAATTAAAGAATAGAGTCGTTCTCCTCCACCAAGTTTCGTTAGAAGGCCAAAATTATTTTTCATCTTTTTGTTGATCATTTCTTATGTGTTGATCACGCACTGTAAAACCTATTTTTTAAGTAGTTTTAATTTAATTAAAAAATATTATTTTCGCTCTTTGGGTTTTAATCAATTTCCTATTATATCTTATTAAATATAGTTTATCAATGAACTTATTCATCGATAATCTTTGTGAGAACACGAATTCATCTGACCTATGTGAAACATAAAGATACATAGGCTATTTGTCGCGTTTGAATAAGTTCACTTCCATGCATTTATGATAACAGCACTTAGCCATAGAGGCACGTAGGAGGAGGCTATGGCGAAAAATATAACTAATCGGTAGGAAGACAATGTTTTCGAGGAGTTGCTTTTAAGACTCATAGTTCAACTGAAGGCCCATTGGAACTGACCAAGGCTGGCTAATATGGTGTGAACATCGCATTGCCTCATATTCCCGTGGTTCTGTTACTATTTTCAGGGTTCTGAAAGACGAAAATTAAAAAATAAAAATCATCCATATTTAATTATGAGTAAAGGAGAATCAATTAAAAGTTAATTGGTGGATTGATGTAGTCGCTGTTACCATGATGTAAATATACTCGAAATTGGTTGTAAAAATGATATTTTCCTTTATAAAGTTTGGATATCTTAATCAATAGATTTAATTAACACTGTCAGCAATTATCATTTCGTTATCAGTTAAAAAAATCTACCACATTCTATATTTGCGGCCGTGAGAAATTGACAGTCCAATGGAATGTCAATTAAGTTTACACATAATCTTAAGGTTTCTGTATATTTAAACTATTATTAACTTTTGTTCATTCACGAAAATAATAGTTACTTTATTCTCTACTATTTATTCTAAAATTGATGTTTTATGCCTCTTCACTGTTGATAAATGTCACCCGACAGGTGTCAACTGGACTCTTACCATTTTTTTCTTTTCTGAATCTTCTGTCTTCATTTGTGCGTAACTACTCCGCTCTCCCTAGTTGTCACCATTCCAATTCTGATTTATTTCCCACCCCCTGACCTTTCTTCAAGGTTTTCATCAGTAGTCACTGAGGAAATCCCTGCGCGGCATGTGTCCAAACCATTAATCCTCCTTCCTTAATAAAACTTTGTAAAAAATATCAGGAAAATATTTTTCTTGCATACGTGTACGTCACACCACGTAGGAGCAATGGTGAAGCGTCTAACCTTTAGCACGCGCCAAGGACCAATCGTCTGCGGCCGTTTTTAAATTTCTGATTTAGTTCTTTTAATTTTTATTTTAACAATTTATTAAGAAAAACTTCGTTCATTGTGAGCCCTGATAACATTACGCAGCGTGAAACATGGCACTTGGTCATCTTTTAAAGAGAGGTCATTACGTTAACCGATCGCGAGCAAGAACATTTCCTCAAGTTCTGCAGCCGTATGAGATACCTCATCAATTACGTTAACAGTAACCAAAATCTACAACTTACCAGAGTAATGAATTGGCAATATTTATCAAGAAACGAGAAAAAAATTCTCAATTTCCAATTTGAACACTAACAGCTGCGTCATATTTCAGCAGAGTTCCAGACGAAGCAGCAAATATAGGTTATGCTTTCCTGATGGTCGAAATTGGAGAAGAGAAGAACTTGTTAATTGGCTGAAATAATGCGAGAATTAAATCTTTTGGTAATAGATGGAGTTCTTAAATTCTTACATGCAATGCCACATCCGTCATTTCTGCACCGTTCCTGTATGTTCATAGAATTATCTACAAACTCCGAGTTTATTAATCTTAATTTTCTAATTCCTGATTAATATTTAATACTCATACAATTTCTTTTTACGTATTGTAAGAAAAAATCTCTTTCTTTACTGGATTGAGTTTTTAGGGCGTCAGCAGAAATATACACTGATTAGCAAATAAAAATTTAGGATTCATGAAAAGTATCCGCAGGAATTGTAATGAAAGGGTCAATGAGCGTTGTTATTTGACGTTAGTTTGACCCCACCTTGAGTATAGTGTAGGTGCATGGGATCCTCACGAAGTGGACTTAATTTTGGAACTAGATCGAGGACAATTTAGAGCAGCTAGGTTTGTGAAAAGGTATTGTGAACAAGATAGTAGTTTCACGACACTATCGGAATACCTGTTGATCGTAGGCTTAAATACAGGTTAAAATGCTGCGTAAATTTGAGACAGAATACTTATATGAGGATGTTAAGCACATAATAGAGGCCCCCATTTACTATGGTAGATCAGATCACCAAGGTAAAATCAGGGAGATTTATTTTGGAGCAGATAGATTTAATATGTCGTTTTTTCCCTAAACTATAAGAGATGAAACTGTATATGAGATAAGGTGAATTCTTCTCGGGTCTTCCACCGGGTTAATGTCTCCATAGCTGCCGAAGTTTCGATTCCCGACTCGCTCATCGTCTTCAGGGCTTCTGAGGTAAGCCCTGAAGACGATGAGCGAGTCGGGAATCGAAACGTCGGCAGCTATGGAGACATTAACCCGGTGGAAGACCCGAGAAGAATTCACTCAACTCATACGTCGGGAAAGCACCAGATCTTTCATTATATGAGAGTAATCACTTAGGAGATTGGTATTGGTATTGTATATATTTGTTAATATTCTGCGTGTTCTTTCCTGCATGCTATTTTTTTATTTAATAGAACCATATTTTTAACAGTTCCACAGCTATGTAATTTGAACATACGTATCATCAACGCGAACATACGCCACACGCTTTTGCGGCGACTTGCGAGGTATTATAGCAGATACACGCATGGATGACGGGGTACGTAGCCGAGGGACAAGGGAGCCAAAAAAGATACAGGATAAAAAGCCTGACCTAGTAGCTTTCCATAGCAACGCCGATACTAACGACTGGAACTGTAAAAAATGGTCGCAACAAGAAAGCGCTCCTAAGAAAAGGTGGAAAACACAGCTTCAACCGAGGACAAATACGAAATATCTCGGCGTATGCTCAAACTGACTTTATGTCCACGCAAATAAAAGGAAACAGACCATGAAAAATACACCCGGAATTGACTTTCGAGGGAAACTGTTTTGGCTTCCGGGCGTCGAAAATGGGGAAAGGATGAGGGAATAAGTGAGTGGGGCAAGGCGTAATATTACTTGCCGTCTCATACGTGCTGTACCGTTGAGAACAGAGCGGAGCGAAAAACCCTTGCGGAAAAAGTTTCTCTCTGCTCTTGCCATGAGCAGGCGACGATGGGGTACCTGACGGCCGAGTTTCACGTCCTGTGAAAATAAAAAAATACTTGACCGAATGAATGAATTATTCATATAGTGCATACGCATTAATTATTAAGATGGCACAAGAATGTTTTTCTTTCACCCTCTGTTTCATTTCCGCATCTTTTTCATCCAACGAGACTTCAAATGTTAGCATCGCCTGTTCCTTAAAAAGATCTCCTTTATGTAACCGTCTGTGAAAATATGATGACTTAGTCTGTCATTCGAGAATATATGCCCAAATTTATTTTTAAAATATTGATTGGAGCAAATTTAAAAATATTCATTAATGTTCAACGATAAATGGCTGTAAGGATCCTGTGTAGTGCGTTGAGATAATAGTTAAGATATAAGTAGAGTTAATATACAACCAATCATTTTTTTACGTGATGAGGATATACAGTATTTCAAATTTCTTTAATTTAAGCCTAATTTGCTCCGCATGTACCATGTAACAATAGAATATTGTATTTTGGATATATAGCATTTCAATTGAATTCAAGAGGCGTAATATAGTTTTTTATTCTATATTTCTGCAACTATTTTTGCCACTTTCGTGTGGAGCATTGCGCTCTATGGTTCCGAGATTTGGAGCACTGGAAAAGTGGACAAGCGAAGAATAGAAGCCTTTGAAACATGGTGCTGGAGGAGAATGCTGAAGATTAAATGGACAGACAAAGTGAGGAACAAGGAAGTGTATAGAAGAGGAGAAGAGGATAGAACCATATGGAGAACTCTAAGGCCAAGAAGAATTAGATGGATTGGACACAGGCACAATGGATTGATTGGGAATATAATAGAAGGAAAAATAGAAGGGAAGATACCACGAGAAAGACCAAGAGACATGTACATAGGACAAACTAAGATGGGCGTAAAACAGAAAAGGTATCAGGGAGTGAGGGAGTTGGCATTAAACAGAGGCGAATGGAGGGCTGCAATAAACCAATCCTAGGATTGAAATATTGATGATGATGAAGATATTTCTGCTACTTCTCCGCATTTTTGCTTTCAATGTTTCGGAGGGTATGCATGCAGAAGATCAATATCAGGTGACCTATTCCTTTGAAGCTGTAAAAAAAGAACGTCAAACTGTTTTTAAGGCAGTCCCTGTACTACCGTTTATTTAGTTTCATATAAGTCAGAACTAAAATTATATATAAAATTATAGCCCATCAATCGCCAACCAGTATCCTTGACCTCCCCGTACTGCAGTTGTACAGAAAGTCGTAGGAAAAGTTCTGTAGTCTCAATTAAAAGTCGAATGCAAGTCAGATTAGGAGAAAAACAGCTGGCCTTCATATGCATAACAATTTAATTAATTAGTACCCTTTATATACTTCTACATATAACCCTGCAGGTCACCGATGGTTTAGGGGGTGATTCAGCTGAAGACATGCTGTACCAAATGTAATCTTTCTCTTCAACCTTTTTGGATGACGGTAGGTTAATGTTTGGACACAACTATCAAATAAACATTTTGTAACTCCAAACAAAACTCAATCCAGCAACCTATTCTACATCAATACCCTCTTCATCTCTGTGTACTTCTTTCCCCCTTCATCCCGTCCAATATCCCTATCCTGTTCCTGCCCTTTCCTCATTTGCCTAGCATTCTCCCCTTTATTACCTTCTTCAACATTCCACTGCCGATCAACATGCCCCCCATCCATTTTTCCTGCTTTCATAGGATTTATCCCAAAAAAACCCTCTCCTCACCCACCATCTCCAGTACTTCCTCATTTCTTTTCCTTTCGGTCCATTTCACCTTCTGATGTATATGTATATAGTATGTATATACATATACATACATACATATACATATATACATATACACATATACATATTCATATATACATATACATATATACATACATATATACATACATATATATTATTATTAGGTAATCTACCGGTTAGGGTAGGTTTTTGGATGGACACAAGTATCAAATAAATATTTTGTAACTCCAAACAAAACCCAATCCAGCAACCTAAACTACATCAGGTCCCTCTTCAACTCTGTGTACTTCTTTCCACCCTTCATCCCATCCAACAGCCCTATCCTATTCCTACCCTTTCCTCGCTTGCCCAACATTCTCCCCTCTATTGCCTTCTTCAACATTCCACTACCGCTCAATACGCCTTTCATCCATTTTTCCTGCCTCCATAGGATTTCTCTCAACAAACCCCTCTCCTCACCCACCATCTCCAGTACTTCCTCATTTCTTTTCCTTTCGGTCCATTTCACCTTCTCCATTCTTATCCACACCCACATTATTTATTGAGTTTGGCCAACTATGGACCGCAATGACTTCAAGACTTCTGGTTTGTCTTCTTTCTTTCTCCCCAGGACTTCTTCATTTTCTCGTCTACTGTTCGTCGTTGTTCTTCGGTCCACACCCTCTTTGTTCTTTGTGTTGGTTGGTCTTCAGTAAATCTTGTATTGTCTATTAGTTTTCTGCAACTCTCCTCTCCCTGCTGTGAACCCCTTCCTCCGTTAATCCAATATTTCCTGCATCCCTCCTGGTCTCCTCTAGCCATCCTCCCGTTGTGTGCTTTAATTTTGAAATGTAGTTGAATACTTTTTTTTGTTAATTTATTTTCTTCCAATCGCTTTAGGTGTCCATAGAATTTCAATCTTCTTTTTCTCATCGTATCTGTGATTTTCTCAGTGGTCCTATAGAGATCCTCATTTTTTCTCCTAATCCAAATATTTTCTGTGTTTTTCAATGGTCCTAGGATTTTCCTCAAATATTTCTTCCTTTCCTCTCCAGTTCTCGCAGGTCCCCTTTCTTCTTCATCGTTAGGCATTCCGATCCATATGTAGCTTAGGGCTTCATGACTTTCATATTTTTACCGCATTATAATTGTACACCAGTAATTAGTTTTACGGCACTGAGTTATCCATAAATGTTTTTTTCAAGTTTACCTCCTCCTAAATTGTTAAGCAACTTAAGTTTGTCGGGACCCAGATGGGGCCAGGGACCTATTGCATTTTCTACAATAAATGAGGCCTAATCGTCAAACGGTAGCATTGCTCTTTTACCTTTACGTCACATTTCCCAATACTCGTTCAATAAATGTTAATTCATTACTATCAGGTTCACTATTTTCCCGTCTATGACTCACCACTTTGGTCGTGCATAAAGGTATCTGCTAAGTAATTGCCCTCGAATGAGTCTTAGCTTCCTATTTTGGTATCTTTGATGAAGTAGGAGTTCGGGAAGAAAACTCCATTTCCAAAAATTCATTTTTCCTCGATTTTTTTAGTCGGATTCTAATTACTATGGGCCGAACCAACGTTGTTCTAAACACTTTAACTTGAACACTTCAAATTTTTATTCTCGGAATTATCTCTTTCGACCACTGGATTGTCGGTGCATAAACATATTTTACTATTAACCGCGGAGATAATGTCGTTAGCGTTAACAAATAATTAAAGAAGCCCGAGAACTTCCGTGGGGAACGACTGAAGTGGCATATACTGCATTCAAGTGAACTTCGCCTACATGTATAGTAGCACTCACAACGCGGGAATTAAACAGCCTTAATTTGGACTAGTATATTTTTATCCTTACCGTATGCTATATGACTTCGCTTTGCGACTTTTTCAAAAGAATTTCTAAATCTGGAAATATTGCATCCATTGGAACATTATATGTTTGATAATTTTTCAAACATGTGTTCATTTTCTTGTCTTTGCGCTCGCTAATGATTCCGGGTGACGTTTCTGGGCGCCCATAACATCCACGCAATCTGCGTCACTTTTGGGAACCAGTTCATTTTGTTGAATCCTAGTGCGCAGAGAAAAAATGCCACCATTGTTTTGCTGTGATATTTTACATGCC